>JAPMOB010237021.1:0-13210 GCA_029875015.1 Lepomis gibbosus
ACCACTGCCAGGTCCCAGGTGGGAACTCTGGGGCGAGTTGCAGGTCTCATCCTCCGGGTCCCACGGAGGAATCATACGACTAGGGGAAGCCTCCCCAGAGACCCATCCCTAGAAGGAGCATGGAAAGCTGAGATAGCTGCCACGTAAACCTTGAGGGTGGATGGGGAAAGGCCCGCAGAGAAGCGGTCTTGCAGAAACTCCAGCACCTGAATCACCGGGCAGGTAACTGGGTCCACCATGCGTTCTCTGCACCATGTGGAGAAAACATTCCACTTTATGCCATACATCCTCCGTGTGGACGGGGCTCTGGAGCTAAGGAGTGTCTCGACTGCTCCTGCCGTTAGGCCCGCCTCTAGATACTGTGCCCCCAGACCAGCATCTTGAGGCAATTGATGTGCCATGACGAGCTGGTCCTGGCTCCATTATGTTTTTATTCACTCAGAATGAGCCATTGTTATCTACATAACTGCGGGCACCCCCTTCTATGGAGGTCGCTGTACTTTCTCATGTTTCTCGCATAGCCGACAGCGGACAAACAGCTGCTACAGAGTGCAGTGTTTCCTCTATTTACATTTTGCAGCAGCTGTTGAACAGCAGTTGTGTCTCTGTCCTCAATCTTCACAGTTCCAGCAGTAACCTGGTTCAGCTCACCTTGGAACAGATCGTGGAGCTCATGGAAAAGTGAAGGCTGAGCCTGAGCAATACCAAGAACATCTTTCAGTACACACAGGCTTGTTAATCGCTTCAGAAGGGATTGATAACTGATAGCTAATTGTCTCTGCCAGTCTTCACTCAGACCCCAATCTTTCGGTTCTGCAGCCCTTTCAGGCCATCTGTGACAAGGTCCACAAGATAAGATACGCACACACTCACACACGCGCGCGGGTGACATCACTGTGGCGCTTGATATCACTTTCTCCTCCTCCTCCTCCTCCTACAGGTTCAGTGACCTGTTTGCCCGGGCAGAGGAGTACGAGGACTCCAAGACCAAGCCAACCAATGTAATTTATTATGCGGAAATTGAATGTTTTTAAAAAAAAAATGTATTTAAAGTTAATGTTTACTCAAAAATTATTACCACTACTATAAAAGTTTAAGGTAATCACTTTCCACAAATATTTATTTGTGTATTCTATTCTGAAAATTGGGTTTACAGTGATAGATTTTAGAGAAATGGGTGTGCTTTTTGAAAAATAGAGTTATGGTTTTAAAATTTTAGTTCAAAAGCCTGGTTGCATGCAATTGAGAAACTGTAATATCTGCCTGAAAATATACAGACTTGTGCAATATTTACCTGTTAGAGTAAAATTACATAGAGCCACAGACAGTTGAAAGTGAGAAGTTGCAAAGTAGTAACTGATGGTCTGGTTTACAAAAATAGAATGTCAGCCTTTTAAGACAAGAAATAGAGCTCGGCTTAGGACAGAGCCATATGGAAATGCCTCATTCACTTCTCAAAAGATGTCCTTCCCTCACTCTGTTATTTCGCCTCAATTCTCTTACCAGTCAATGGCGATTTGAAGAAGCACTAATTGAAAAAGTGACTATGTAAACATTAGAAGTCAAGTTTAAATAAATTACTCAAAATTGCAGTCTACCCCATGGCATTAGGCCCAAGATATTACACATCCATTTTCTTTACACTCAGCTCATACATCAGTTTTAATGAGCTAACTCTAGCTGTAGCTGGACTCCTTGGGAAATCAATATGGTTTCATTGATTACCTGTTCTGACTCATAGCCTCATAATGCAGGGTTGGTCTAAATGCATTATATAGACAAGCTATTCTTAGATTGTTATTTTAGCATCAAGTTGAGTATTGTGGCACATATACAAAACAGCACTCAGTAGACTTTTGTTTTCCTTGTTGGTGGTGGTAATTTCCTCTGAACAATCACTGCTAATCAGTTAATATTTCTATTAAACTGCTGCTCCCTGTGTTAAGTGTATCTTTAATGAAACAGCAGGTCTTAATAATCAACATAACAACAATCAAATTAATTTGCATTTTTGAACCTCTATCCAAACGTGGTTTATCATTACAGTATCTTTCATTGGCAAAACAGTAAGCAGGACATTTAACTGTTTTACGTTGTACTGTAACTACAGACATGTAGGCTGTCATAGTCAAATCTGAGCAAATCACCCTTTAATATATGGAAAAATGTTTAAAATATACAGAACATTTTTGTGTTAAGGGTAAATTTGTTTTTCTTGTACAAAATACAGAGTAACAATATAACAATTGTTCCTTAACCCATGGAAACTTGTAACCCAACCCCCTTCACCTATATGGTTTTTCTGTCACGATCCTGTCCTGAATGCTGTGTTTTTGGGTTTTGAGTCTGAGAGTTTGGTTTTGATGTCTTAGTATTTACTCCTGGTCCATTTACTTAAGTGTTTGTTATTTTGATCTGTTCACTATCTGTTCACTATCTGTCCACTATCTGTCTATCTGTCTGTCCAGTATCTGTTTTATAGTCTGTTGTGTTTTTAGTATTTTCCTGATTTCAGTTCTGTTCCAGTCTCATGTATTAGTTTCTGTACCATCATGCTTGAGTTCTGTCTGCTTGTCTATTTATGTTCTCTGCCAGTTTCATTAATTAATCTATTTTGTTCATTCTGCTCTAGTCTCTATGTAGTCTTATTATTATTATTCATCCACATCTTTAAGTTACTTAGTATCTGTCTTGTCTCGTATCTTAGTTCTTAGTCCTGTACCTTAGTTCATGTCTTAAGCATTCACTCCTGGTCTGTGTACTTCTGTGTTTTGCCCATGTCTAATCTGAGTTCTGTTTTATCTTTGCTTCAGTCTGTGTTCTTTGTTGTTGAATTCGTGATCTGTCTCTGTCTGTTCCCCCAGTAATTCCTCTGCTGGCATGTCCACTAAACACTTTTGAGTTCCAGTTAATTTATGGTGTTTTTTATCTGTGTCTCTCTGTTCCCCCCTGCTGTCTCTCTGCCTGCCTGCTTGTCTCTGTTTTCCATGCTGTCTCTCAGCCTGCCTCGTTAGCCCTGGTCCCGGTCACCTGTGTTGCTCCCGCCCTGCTCGTTAGTCCCTGTGTATAAATGTTGGGTGTTTCTGTTCATTCCCTGTCCAGTCATTATAGTGTTTCGACGCGCTGTCCCATGTTGCTGTATGTTGTCCTGCCAGCCTGCCTTACTTGTCATGTCACCCTGTTTCCCTGCATTTGGATTTCTGTTAGATCACCTGTTTACTCTGGACTCTGTTATTTTGGATTTTGGATTCAGCCACTCTGTTGTGAGTGTGCACGCTTTGCTTGTTGGAATTAAAACTTCTTTGAACTGCAATCGCTTGCACTGTGTCCTGCGTTTGGGTCCAACCTGCTCAACCACCACAACACCCTGACATTTTCATCTCTCAAACTCGGCCAACTTTGTTCATCTGACATGCACCATCAGAAAAACCTGCTGCACACCACCTGCTCTGCACCAAACAGCAAAGTTGGCAGTAAGTTGGTGAAGGCAGTGGAACATCAACATCAAGCAGCAGAAGGTTAATTATTTAAACAAATCATACATTTATTTATTTTTATTTTTGTAAGCTTGGATGTCTTCCTATGGTTTCCCATATATAAAACAGATGTCTGTTTTTGCAAAGAAACCTTGCATTCTCTTTCTCTTTAAATATATATGTGTGTGTAATATATTACGGCCTCTCTCTTTAAGGTCCTAAAGTTTGCAGCAGTTTGAAGTTTGTTTAGGTAGCAAGCTCCAAGACTTTGCTCCTTCCACTGAAAAGGCCATCTGACCAAAAGAAGTTTTGCACAAGTACATACACTCGCTGGCACTAGTGCCTGAAGAACTGGCTTTATTCTTCACGCCATACTTTCAACAAGGTGCTGGAAACATTCCTCAGAGATTTTGGTCCATGTTGACATGAAAGCAGCACGCAGTTGCTGCAGATTTGTTTGCTGCACATTCATTACGCACATCTCCAGTTCCACCACATTCCAAAGGTGCTCTATTGGATAGAGATCTGGTGACTGTGGAGGCCACACCACTAGCCTGGACAGTTGATACAAGTCAGGTTGGATCCCTGCTTTCATGTTGTTAATGCCAAATTCTGACCCTACCACCTGAATGGTGCAGCTGAAATCGAGACTCAGACGAGACACTGTATTTTTTTTTTTACAATCTTCTATTTTGGTGAGCCTGTGCAAATTGTAGCCTCGGTGTGATCTTCCGCTGCTGTAGCCCATCTGCTTCAAGGTTCAACATGTTGTGCGTTCAGAGATTGTATTCTGCATACCTTGGTTGTAACAACTGACGCTCACTGGATAGTTTCTCTTTCTGACCATTCTCTGTAAACCCTAAAGATGGTTGTGACTGAAAATCCTAGTAGATGAGCAGTTTCTGAAATACTCGGACCAGCTTGTCTGGCACCTACCACCATGTTCAAAGTCACTTAAAACCCCTTTCTTCCCTATTGTAATGCTCGCTTTGAAATTCAGCAACTTGTCTTGACCGTGTCTACATGCCTAAATGCATTGGCCAGGGAGTGTAAAATTTATTTGCACTACCCATCGAAATAGATTTGTTCCCACAAAACCTGTATGAGGAGATTATGATATGTTACAAAAGATTATGGCTTTCAAGAAATATAAATTAGGATGGATTAGGATGGAAATTTGCTTGTGAATGTTATACTGTTTTGCACTCTGTGTCAAATGTCAAAGCTTTTAATCTGTGTATGACACACCACATCAGCCAGCTCCTGCCCACTCTCTCATATGTGGGTGAAGACTACAAGAAACTGTGATGCCCCTCCTACGGTCTCATGGTTGTAACCCCCTGTACAAAAGACAAGTTTTTCCTCACTGACTAGCTCATTTAAACATAAAATAATTTTTGTAGAGTAAATTAGTCTCCAATTACCCACTTATATTGTCTATTTGTAATACACTGCTTGAAAGGACTAGCTGGTGCTCTTCACTGTTACAACAATATCTAATTTCCAGTCATGGTGGTAATTTTATGGTCCTGTTGACTCAAAATAATAGCCTGCAATATACAGTATTTTGAATATTCTCAATTTCAGGAAACACTCTTTCTGTCACAGCACATAATTTAAGGTGGTTAAACAGAAATCTTTCTGGTAGCTCAGGAGACAAGAAAGTCTAAATCCTTACTTAATTTTTTTATACAAACTGGTCTTAGCCAGTATCCACTCCCCCTTCTGTAAGCTGAAACAGCAAAGTTTGAATATCCTTGTTTTGTAATATGAAGCAAATGAAGTGGTGCAGCTCTTTCCAAACCAGTGAAGTGGCTGTTAAAAATCTTTAGAACTCGACTTTTTTTCCAACATGAAACTCTACAACAACAATAACATGTATTTTTAAATATTTTTTATTGTGTCTTTTTGTTACTGATGACTTTGAGAGGCTGAAGACCAATATTTCTGGCCTTTACAGACAAACATGATGATAATCTGACCAATTTTTTAGTTCTGGAGAGCGTTGAAACAATTTTGCAGCAGCTTAGTTACTTTACTGATACAATAACTGTCATCAGTCATTAACAAACTTGATGTTGACTTGGTGTGGCTGTCTAATGAATAATTTTTTTTGCTTTAATTCTTAAAATGCGCCAAATGGGCAGTTACTCTTTAACCAAGTTCATCCAGTCCTGCCCAATGCAGCTTTATTATATACTTCCCTTGCTTTCTTAACAACTGTTGGAATAAAAGGACAGTCATTAAATATACCAGTGCCCATACTTTTTATTATAATAGATACATACTGTATAATAGTAGCTATATAGCACACTGGCCTCCCATCAGGGTGCTAGAGGAGAAAAGAAAGTTACCTTTATGACTCAGCCAAGAGTAGGAGTCTAGCTGATTGAAGGCCAACATGGGCCGGCAAAGTCAGGTATCATTTTTGCAGTGTTTACTTTACAGGAACACTGTTGCTAGGCAACAACAAAATGGACACTGCTGTGTTTCTTTTTTCAATGTATTTAAGTATTTGAGAATGGGAAAAGTACAAGTAGCATAAGTTAGCATAACCATATAATAGCTGCAACACCCATGGTCCATATGCATGACCTCTCTCTCTTTCTCTCTCTCTCTTTGTGGGATTACAGTACATTTAAACATTATTAAATGATTGCTCTGCCAAACCTCAAAACATTTGAGCAAGCTACTAGATATATTTTGGAGGTGAACAGAGAGACGTCATAATCTGTTTAACCAACAAGATTATCTGTATTCGGACTGACTGTGACCACAAGTGGACATGGTTTATACGGGGAGTCACACTACAGGCAAGTGCTGTATTTTCTAACATAATATTCATTGCATAGCGTTTAAAGCATCAAAGAGTATACTTACTGTAATTTTTGTCTTTCTCTTTTTTATTTAAACTAAACAAAGTTTTATGACCTGTCTGAACTCCACCCCTGCCCAGCCTTGGGGAGACTGATGAAACTGAAAAGGATTTTTCAGTTTTTATGAATCAAAAGATTCTGTTTTGCACTGGAAATAAAAACTCAGTACTAAGTAAGATCTTAAATAACAGTGGCTACAACAGCCTTAAATGTCAATCCAGCAACACCACTGAATCACTGAATCAACATCACGCCACCAAGCCCTGATGTCCAAACCAACAATAAATTTGTGTGGCATTTGCACCCATGCATACCACTGATTATCAATTATAAGTATATAATATCCGCTTACCCTATATGTCCCAATATTACCAGTCCACCTTTCTGTCCCACCGTGCTCCTCACGGTTTTCAAACATTTTGCGGTGACATTCTGTCCACACAGTGACAAAAATTGCAGAATGGCATCACAACTGTGAAGGAAGAAGGTCCTCAGCAGTGTAGGAAATGTAGAAATCACTAGAGGATCCACAGTGAACATTTTAGCATTTAGCCAAACCCAGCATGCACCTGTTGGTCACACTGCAACGTGCTCTGTGGGTGGTGTATTAAATTGGTGATTAATTAAGGTTGATGCAACCTTTTTTTTAAACTACAATAATGCTAAAAATACCAACAATGACGTCATCCAATATGTAGGGGCAATATGTAGTTTTCAGCTGGCATTAGCGGTGCCGTTTTTAGCTTGCAACCAGTATTCTTGAATTATGGCAAAAAACATAATCACAATCATTTTGGTCATAATTAAGATCAGTATTAACATGATTACTGATTTACTTAGGAAACATATATTTATTGAACTTTTAAAACTGAATGCTTCATTTTTAAAAATGATTATGCATAATCCCAAAATCCCAAATAGCCCATGAAATAAGAAATAGTAATCGAAAATTATCAACTTTAAACAGACTCTTGACAGAAACAAATGTTACTGTTTTGGGAGGCGGATGGGTGGATGTGTGTGTGAACTCCTCGAGTTGCAGACAACTCATTACCTTACGAATGTTAAAATTCAACAGTGGTGTTCTGGCCTTTTGGCTTTTTCCCTTTCCTTTATAGAGTTATATACCTTTTTTGTGTGCACGTAATAGGTTTGCAAAGTGTAAAACCCAAAGTCTACCCCAAAGGGAGTTCCCATCTCCCACAGAAAACACTGCTCTGACGTGCCTGAAAACAGCTTGTTTGTAGTCCAGCCTTTTCCTTTTGTTCTCTGTGACGTCACAACAAAATGCGGGCCAAAATGCTCCCTGGAGCAATGTGCAGTATGATAAAAATATTGTGTTCACCATGTAAACCTGTTCTGGTACAACCCCTGAATAAGATTTTGAACCTGAAAATGAGCATGATATGACCTATTTAAATCAAAATGGTTGTTTGTGCATGCCACCAAACTGATCTCATCAGTTATGATGAAGCAAATTAGCTGAGTTTTTAACTTTACATAGTTGATTAATAATACCTTGGGACTTTATAATACCATGGCTCTTTCTTCCCCTGAACTTTAACCTTAATAGTTACTCATTTAGTCATACTGCATTTTCAGATGGGCTTTAACTGTGGATCGACACTTTGTGTGACATTATTGCACTGAAGGGAGCCTTTCTAACTGACCTTCCTTCTTAAAAACAAAACTATAACTCTTGCAGACCCTTACAGAAAAAGCATCAGAGGGAAAATCAAATTGAGTAGAGCTGAAAGTAGTCTCAAGGTTCACTTAAAGAGAAAAGCCAGGGTAACCTAGCTGCCGAGCAACAGGCAGCAAAGTAATCTGATTGTTAAAAGGTGACAGTTGGCATCAGCAGTATTGGCTGGGGAGCTGGGGCTTATTAGCGTGCACTAAAGCTACAATGAGTATTTTTGTTGCTGCCAGCTGGCTGACCAAACAAATGGTGTTTTGGCATTTGCACGGGCTGGGTTTGTTGATGGACAATCTGCCCTGCACAATGATTATGAATGAATGTGTGATGTAGAAAAATATATATCCCTTTTTATCATAAGTAGCAATAATAATGAAACTGTAGAAGTCTGAATATTGAATTGAATGCTGCCTAAATGTAATTTAGATCACATTAGCCAGTGTCTTTTAACAGGAAGCATGTTCAAAAATGGACTTGATAGCCAGGCTCTGACAAACAACGAAAGCATTAATCACACATGAAATGAACGGCGGGGGAGACAGCACAGTGATGCTTATGGGTGACTTTATTGTTCATGCTCTGAATACTAAATTGATCATTGTGTCAATCTTTTTTTCCAGACAGTGCCAAAGCACTGAGTCTTTGTTCATCAGGTAACACCTTTATGCATTTGGTATTGATTGTATTTTACAAACAGAAGTGATAAGCTGCAGATTTCATCTCCCACTGCTGTACATATTGATCTTTTCCATCCAGATCTACAAAAACTGTGCACACAACATATGTATGCACTAACAAATGTATTTGTCTATGTGCACAGATAACACAAAGTTAGACCGTAGAGCCAAATAATAGAGAATGAATACTACATAATAACATTAAAAATAACAAGTAATGTGTATTTCAACATAAAAAATCTATATTGTAGGTAAATCAAGAAGGACATAATTGCTATTAAGAATACAATTTTGAAGAACAGACATTCAGTACCAGGGACAGAATAAAACAGCCACATTATTTCTTTTGCATATCCTCTTTTTGGTCTGTAACCCATGTGTTAAGAAGAGTTCATTGTCCGGTCATCTCTCTAAAGTCAAGCATCCACTGTCAAATCAGGCCCTGGTCTCAGCCTCTAGCAAGTCTGTTACAGAGCCCCTCAGCCTGAGGGTCTGTTTATGCTCCTGCTGGCCTTTTTAGAGCTTCATGATCTGCTTAACATCTATGCCAGCAGCTCGGCTGTCCAAGAAAAACACAGGGATCCCAGTGGATGCCTTAATCGTCTTCATCATTATACTAAACTACATTCTGGTCTGAATCTGCTTCTTGCCTGTTTGTCATAAATGGCCTTATTTAGTGGTGCCTATGGTGACACTGTACAAGTGAGAACCGACTGTCTTGAAGCCACAAATTGCTAAAAATACATGGAGAAATCTTGTTTGAATGGATGTTGAGCAGTTATCTTATTTTCTGGACACCTCAGACATTAACATTGATGTTAGAGGTGCAGGTGTTAGCTTGTGGGTCAAGGCTCTACAGATCAGGAGCTGCTACAGCGGTTGTATCACAGCGGTCAGAAATCAGCTCCTGGACGTTGCTCTCTCCACCATCCCACTCTGACGATTGCGACAAGGACAGAGGTAGCCTTTTAAGTGCATGCGCACCTTGCTGTGCAGTGAGGCGTAGATGAAGGGGTTGTAACACGCAGAGCTCATAGCCACTAAATGACAGCAGACTTGTAAGACGTTTATGTAGCGCTTCCCCATGATCTGGAAGTCTGGATCCAGGTCCAGCAACAGATTCAGCACCTACACAGTGATATGGACAAACTCGTGTTATCCCTGGTTGTATTTAATTGCACTGAATCTGTAATGATTAAATAATAAAAATACAGTTAACTTAAATCCAACTTTTCCTCTTGCTCATTTTGACACCCTTTAATAATCATAACAAATGTCACACTTGTAACACCTGCAGCCCTGTAGGACTGGTAAATATATCTGCAATTTGCATAAGAAATTCACTTATGAAATGTCATTCTACTACCATTTGTGATCTGTGTGTAGGCAGTTCTCGTAGAACGCTTTTTGTGTAATGGCGCCACAGGTCTGTGCAAACCTACCGCAATGTAAACCCTGCCCTCTTATTCCACTAATATGATCTGTTAGGTCTTTGTATGGCTCACTGTGGGCATAGTGTTGGTTTTGTAGACACAAGTACCTGATGATGAGATCCGGTGGTTAATGATGTATAAAACTGAATAATCTCATTGTCAGTTAAAGCTTCACTCTTTTTTCATCACTTTACTGCTGTCGAATTTATGATTTGCTAGCAGATACCAACAGAAGAGTGAGAAAAGAGTCTCCCTCACAAGTCTAACTCACAAATCAAGATCTTCCTCAAATTCAAAGTCACGTAAGGAGTAGTGAAGAAGGATATTCAAGCCAACAATGCCTCACAGTTTGACTTTACTTTAAGACTCACCTGCAGGGGCATCCAACACAGGGCGAAGGCCAGCACGGAGGCCACCAGCAGAGAGAAAGTCCTCTTCCTCCTTTGGCTCCAGCGCTGCTGGCTGTTGTATGGCTCCCCAGGTACCGAATAACGTCTTAGGCTGACAGTGATGGCACAGTAGGATACGCTGACCGACAGCAGTGGGATCATATAGGAGGCAATGAGAATGAAGAAAGAGTAGAGCAGCCGCAGATTTCCACTATTTGGCCAGAATTCCTCACACACTACCAGGTTGATGCCACTGGGTCGCAGGTCCAGATAACGCGTGTAGAGAGATGGAGGTGCGGCCAGGGCCAGAGATAAAAGCCACACACCCAGAGCCACTGCACCACAACCCCATGCAGAGATCCTCCTCCGTACTGGGTGAGCTGAAACAGAATGGGAAAAATTACAGCATAGCCAACAGCCCCAAATCAGTATATTATTTCACACATTAAAGCCACCATGTTTTAAATATGTTTAGTATTATAGCGTCTTTCAATGAATAATTAAAAATTAGTGCAGTCTGCTGTTGATTTCAGCCCATTCATCTCAGTTGGATTTGAGGTGCGACTAATCAGCATGCATTGCTGTCTACCACTGTGTCTTTTTTTATACCAACACCAAATGGTTTGAGAAAAACTAATTTTCAAAGTACTACAAAGTAGGACAAGTAAAAATAAGTCCCTTACCTACAACAATGTAGCGGTCCACAGCAATGGCAGTGAGTGAAAGCACTGATGCAAACACTGTGGCACACTGTAGCAAGGGGACTAGGTGGCAGAGTGGTCTCCCAAAAGCCCAGCCACGGCTGTCGAAGGCATAAGACACAGTCAGTGGGACACAACTCAAACACATCAGCAGGTCTCCAGCTGCTAAGTTACCGATGAAAAAGTTGGTGGCGTTATGGAGTTTCTTGTCAGCCAAGATGCAAGCCAACAGGAAGGAGTTTCCAACACCAGCCACAACCACTATGAGGCAGTAGAGAGGCAGGAAGAGAGGTTTGAAGCGTAGAAGAAGCTCCATGCCTATAAACATGTCCAGGGGGTCACTGTGGTTGAGTCCTTGGCTTTGGCTGCCATTTAGTTTCTGTAGTCCTATTTCATGGCTGGTGTTGCCGGTCACACTGAAAACCTCATCCATGAGGATATCCATGGCTCTGGAGGCTAACCTTAAAGTAAGGGAGAGCACCATTAACAATAATCAACAGAAATTACAGAAATGAAAGGTAAGCAACTTCAGATTCTTTTGGGATAACATGGATAATCAGTATGTTCCTTCCATCCATTCATCCATCCATCATCAACCGCTTATCCTGTGTACAAAGTCGCAGGGGGCTGGAGCCAATCCCAGTTGCATCGGGTGAAAGGCACCCTAGACAGGTCGCCAATTCATTGCAGATTATCAATATTATTAGCCTGCTAAATCAAAGGTTCACTGACATTACCTTAGATTTCAGAAGTGTCAGTGACACTTGATTTATCAGTATTCCCTGCTATATTATATTTTTTCCTTTATTCCTTTATGCTACAGATTTTTCTGTAGCTCAAAAAAGTGACCCTTTAATGATTTTTCTGGAGACTAGGACAACCATGTCAAAGTAAAATGGCAATTTGGCTATGTGGCTCCCGAATCTCACATAATTTGGCGACTTTGGAGGATGTAGCCTAAACAGGAAATATAATGTTGTCAAAGAGTCATTTAGTTAGTGGGCTACTCTTGAGGTCTGTATCTAGCAATACATCCTCCAATCTAAACGACAACATAGGTCGTTTTAACCAACTACCAAATGACTCATATGAGCGCATCGGGCCCCTACCCGAGCGTTTGACCATGCGTTCCAAAAAGACAATTTCGAACTCTGTTCCCCCACCGGACCTACGTTACGTAATCATATGACTTATGTTCCCATAACATAAAGGCATGGAGACCGCACTGACACAAAGGAGGTGAACCCAGCAGATCAGCCCTAAGGCAGGAATACAATCACCACTGACTTAGGTTTAGGCACACACCTCTGTGAGGGTTAGGATAAAATGGGGGCTAGGAGGGATGTCGACTACCGTAAAACTTTGTATAATAGCCCGGGCTTTTATTTGCTAAAATCACTGAATTGACCCTGCCTTTATTTGGGACAGGTGTCAATATGGGCCAGGCCTTTTATTCTTTTTGCACAAAACTGAATCTACTATCAAATAGTTTGTTTATTTCAAACAGAATAATACTTATGTAAAAATTATCCAATAAAATCATTCATTTGATCTAGCGAGAGACGGCTTATGCGCTTTTCTTTTGAAGGAAGCAACCTAACAAAAACAACACGTGCAGCAGGATGAGAAGTTAGCAGACAGAGAGCATGGACTTCACATGACAGGATTCACTACTTGGATTCATTTTTATGAAAAGCTGTTTTGATTCTTTTGATCGGTGGACCCTTACAAACTAAAGAAATATAAATAATCAAGGAACGGACACATTTGGATTTAATGAGTGAACTTAACAGAATGGACTTAACTCATTAACCCCTAGAACCTATTTTTAGGATAAACGCCTAAAATAACATATCCAAAATAAATCAGTAATAACTCCTCCACCATTAGGCCTAGATGCATAATTCTGGTGTCCTTTGAAATGTCAGAAGCAAAGGAATATAAATCCATTGTATATTAACA
>JAPMOB010237028.1:7674-20533 GCA_029875015.1 Lepomis gibbosus
GAGCTAAGTAAAGCATAGGTTTCCTACTGCCGGGTCCCAGTTTTACACTGTTCTGGTAACACAGTGTTGGTACAGTACCTTTTATTTCTCTCATAGGGCCTATATGGGCCATGTGCTAGCTTTTTTCAGAGGCTTATTCCACAGTCTAATATAATATTGTTTCATCTTTGATCTAAGGAAACGCCCCAACTTTGTGCACCTGTGTCTTCTTGATCGTGTTGTTGAATCTAATATTGTGCCTTTTTGTATTGGAAGCTTTATTGGAAAGTTTTTGCTAAATTCGATCCACTTCATTAAAAATTCCAAAGATCACCGGCACGTCCTGTTCATCAGTGGCGAATGTCATGATCATTTATCACCATCATCGCTGTTCATTAGAGGTCTGAATCCGGATCACAGTAGTGAATCTAAAGCAAGACTTTGAAATGACTGCTGGAAGGCGAATGGCAGTGTTGAAATTGGATTTCAGCCCCGTGCTCCCTTTGGAGCAAGCCCATGGCAACAATGGCCTAAGAGGAAAAGCAAACCATGGGGGGAAGAGTCATTAAGCTGCAGGCAGGCAGGAAGGAAGAAAACATAGTATCAGTACATATTTTAATAGATTTTCATTTATTTCTTTTCTTTCTGTCTTATTTCTCTCCATTCATTTTCTGGTTTGGCTGAAACAAAGCTGCCATATGTGTGGCTTCCCTCCTCCCCCCACCTTCCCTTAACCTCCTCCCCTCCCCACCAGCACATAAAAGATGGAGGTTAATGAATTCGGCGCTCATGCATGCTTCAGCTAATTGCATTGGCATTGGGAACTCCTCCCAGTATTACAAAATGTTTTCACCATCAAGATGGCCACCGGCTGGATGGCCGGTCAGCGTGACTTTGAGGAGGCTGCCAAGCTTTTGTTCGTGGAAATAATGACAATTGATGTAGCGTATATTGTATTTTCATTTACTCAGTGGGAATATGATGTACGCAGTTTAGTGAGATTAGATTAATCAACTAAGAAGCTATTGACCAGTTTGTAGTAATACTTTGCTTGTGTGTGTATTACAGAGGGGCAGTAGTTAACCTCATCAGTCAGAGTAGCTTCATTGGTGAGTGTCCACACATCAAAGTGGACTGAACAAAGCCTTTGAGGCAAATTTGTGTATTGGGATTTTGGCAGTATACAACACAATGGGCTTGACTTGAACGTCAAACTGTAAATACCCTCCTGAATCCGCACATAGACGGACACACATACACATACTCACACATACTGTGTAAATCATAGACAGTCATGCACTAAAAGGCGCAGACAAACAGAGAGACCTTTAAACACCTTTATCCTTTCTACGGAGACTTTTACTGAAGACCTTGTTAGTCTACAGAAGGTGTGTTTTTTTGTTCCTTTTCGGTAGAGAGTGAGTACTCTACTGTCTCTACTGGCTCAAATATAAGAAAACATATAGCTTGAATCTGTTGAAAAGCAAAGGTGTCAGCCAAACAACATTGAAGGATATACAATCATACTTGTTTAAATGTCCATTGAAACAGGTTTTGCTTGCTCATTTCTCTAGTTCATCATGACCATGTCTGTTAAGTCACTATTTATCACTGTTGCCAATGGCCGACTGATGACAGTATTGAAAGATAAATATATTTACAGTAGGGCTGCAGCTAACAATCATTTTAGTACTTGAAGCTTCTACAGATTATTTCATCGAATTATTGATGCATCGTTTAAGAAGTTCTTTTGCTTGGTGGCGACGGCGCTGCCCCTCCTCCCTCCCAGTGAGGGGATCAGCTGAGTAAGTTACACATGACTGTCACATTACAACCCAAACTCACGGCCCAACCAGGTGGAGAACATCAAACACATGTGTATACATTTACAGCTGAGGATTGTGGCTTACTTTTGCTAGCCTTCAACTCAACAATCAATCATGATTTCAGTTAAATGCTAAAGTTGCTTTTACTGTTACCTTGTCTGTGGTCTGCTTCGTGGACTAGATGATAGACCGGGTGCTTTCTGATGAGATACTGTCGTGCTGTTGTGGTAGGCGACATAAGTTTTGTCTTACAGTGGACAGACTGTAACATTACAGAGCTGTTATTTTCTTTTATCTTGAAATAATCCCATACTTTAGACACTTTCTTCTTTGTCCATCGCTATTTTCTGTCTCTTCCTCCGCTTTGCAAAAATTATAATCACGTCGTGTTCACACAGCATAAGCAAAAGTGCGACAGTAATAAATGTCTGTGCGAAACAGTGCGTTAGCCTATATAGTTATATGGATTAAACAAAGCATCGACGCAAATTCTTTAACTGGACTTTTTAGTAATCGAAGTAATGGATTTAATCTATGAATTGTTTCAGCCCTAATTTAGAGTATTAGGAACTGGGTTTGAGTAGTGGAAAAAATGCTGTATTAAGTTACTGCTAATTCAAACTGAACATTTCTTACTGCTGCAGCTTCACATAGGAAGCATTTAACTGCCGAAACACAAATTGACTTTTGCTATGAAGTATTCACACGAAATGTAATGTATTTTTTGAGTGAGCTTGACACTGACCGAATAGACATCCACAAAACAAAAGGAGCATTTTTTTGACAGCGGATCAGTTTTAAATATCGCATGGGGTATTGGCACAAGAAGGAGCAGCCACAGTGAGCTTTTAAGAGCTGCATCTCAGTGAGGTAACCACTGCCCCCACTCCTTTCACTGTGCCCTGCTGTTTAAAGCAGAAAATCATATAATGGTTTGTCACAGAGGATGGAAGCATTTATTAAAAGGACAGTAGTTTGTTTTGCTGCCCCCCAGAATTCTGAGACCTGTCGTATTACACACCACTTGTTGTAAGGCTGGTTGTACTGGTTGTACCACCAGTAACCTCAGGTGTTGCTAAATGAACCAGGACTGAAATCTTGAGGAATATAGGTTTAAGAGATCCATTTCTAATGTGTGTTCACTTTAAATGATCTGAAGTTACAGTAATATGACGCTTCAGCAGTCTGAAAAATCCACATTTTTGTACAAAATTCAATCTTTTCGTTACTATCCCTCCACTGCAGCTCAGCATAGAAACACTGTCTGTGGAAGCACAAAGATGACTTTAACTTTGGATACTTGATTTGACTAACTCAGACTGCTGAAACCCTTATGTGAGCGTCAGATAAGCATCTGCACAAAAGAAAAGCATGGTAAGAAGGGATCTTTGAATGGCCAGTATGAACTGGAGGAATGGCTACAGTAAGCAAAACGTTTATAGAGTCCCTTGACTTTTGTTCTAAGACAAAAAACACACCTTTTTTAATACTAACTAGGATTTCAGTAAACATCTTAGTAGAAAGGATTTATATGTTTAAATCTCTGTCTGTCCCTGTCAGTGTATGAGATTCTGTATGAGTGACATATTATCAATACTTTCTCATTCACATATACACACTAACACAAGTTAATCAGTCTATTTTAATCGCCTCTCTTGTATTAAAAATGGCCTGAAATGTGCAGGATCCTCCAATGGGCGCCACTGCGTTCTTAATCTACTGTATGCTGCTGGTATTGTTCTACATTAGCTTTAGTCTCTGAGGGGAAATGAAAGCGTGTAATAAGGATTGTTCTAATTATTGATCCACCACTTCAAGGGTCCTCACTGTGAGTTACTGCTGGGGGATGGTGTGTGTGTGTGTGTGTGTGGTTGGTGATGGGATTTCTTAGGGAGCCTAACGTAACTGGAAACCTGCGCATGTGGGGATTTGTTTGTCCTGCCATGGAGGGAAAAAAACCCATGTTGTGTAGTTGTGGTGGTCCCGTACATCTCGCAGTCGTTTTCCTTTTTTGTGCATCAGGTGATTTGAATTGCATTTAGCACTACATTTTTTACATTCTTTTTCCAGTCACATGGGCGCTGGCTAATACTGAGGTAGAATGAGGGAGGTAGAGATAAGGGCTAATAGATGGAGAGAGAGCGGGCATGTGTGAAAGAGAGGAGAGAGTGAGAGATAAGAAGAAATAGAGAGAAATGGAGAGAATTGGAGAGGCAGGGGGGAGAGGGAGAGAGGAGAGAGCATGATCGTAAGCCTGAAGGTCATTTGAAGGTGAGTGGCGTCTTTCTTGCCACTCTTCAAATCCACATGCACTCTCCCTCCTCTTTATCCCTCTCACTCTGTCTGATGTGGTGTCATATGTGAAAGTAATGGATGTGATTTCACATAATAACATGCAAAAATCATATTTTCTGTCTTTCATTGTGGACTTTACATAAATCAGAGAACGCCATATACAGAAAGTGTTTCACTGCCTTATAGCTACCAAATAATAGGGTTTTAGTGTGTTGTTCTAAGATGTGGGAGAAATATCAACTCATAAAGAAGCATTTAATCCTTCAGTCCATCTGAAAATCTTCAAATATGGAGATACATGGTTTAGACTGGACAGGAATCACATCTGAAATTCACATATTCACATTATGTAATACTATATGGCATTTCTCGTGTCAGAAACGTTGGACTTATGCCAATATGAGACATCATCATGTGGAAATGTTGTTTACACATATGATGTCTATCATTTTGCATGTAGACAGAGAATTACATATGCATATTCAGTGTCTTCTACATGTGATAAGTTCACATGTGCTATTTGGTAGGCTTAACTGGCATGTGCTTTTTGAGAAGTATTTTGTTAATCAATAAATATTTGTCAGTCTTCAAGTAAAAATATAAAACTTTCCCATTGTCCATTTGTCTTATGTTTTGAGTGTTAGTCAGACAAGACAAGCAATATGATGGCATCACTTTAAGATTAAGAAATTATACCAGTGATTTTTTACTAATTTGTGATATTTTATATAACAAGTGATTACTTGAGGAAATAATTAAAAACAATGATTAATCAGTAATAACAATACATAACAGTTGCAGCCCTAATGAAAGTGCAGAAACAATATACTGTAGCTTGCAGCTGTAGGAAAAGAGAATATAATAAGCATGTAAATAAGTGCTTGTTGTGTAATTGTACTGCTATACAAATCAGCTATTTGTTAATGCAGCACAATAAATGTTCATTCATTTTGTTGGCATCAGATGTATGATTCTTCAATCCTGCTTAGTAACAGTGGGTGAAAGGTCCTCTCAGCAGGGTCTGGGTCTGCATTTTTACAGTTTGCCTTGCTGAAAATGTAAGCTGGTACCATCAGATGTCCTATTAGGATGCAGGATTATAATTCAAGTTTGATGCCAACACATGTAGTAGCCAAATGAGAGGATAACTGGAGCAGTTGTTGGAAAGAATCATCTCCTATGCTGCTCTTGTGCAAATGAAGCAACATCAAGTTAAACCAAAGTGTAGGACTTTCCTGTCTGAACAAGTATCCCATGGACTTAGCTCCCCATCATTTATATCTCATTTAAATAGGACCAACTGACCTCTGTTGATCATGGGTGAGACAGAAAAGAAGTGAGTGCAGTTCACCGTGAGATTATTCACACATAGTTACAGATACAGTAATGCTGCCTAATGATGTGATTACACAGCTGAATGGTATGCAAGGGTGGGGTGGGGGCTAAAGACAGAAGAGTAGGACAGTGGATGAGATAAGGGAGCAGAGACTTGATGAGGCAAGGACAGACGGGCCAAGAGGGAGCACGTGTGGAGATGCAGGTGACATTCAGAAAACCAAGAATAAGAGGAAAGAGAGACAGGACAATTACTATAATGCCTAATTGTACTTAAAAAGCCTAAAACTACCTACAGCTTCTCTTTGTCTTCCTTTCCATTTGATGCATAAATCTGTCTTGGGGTCAGTCACAACTCACTGCTCACTGAAGCAGCAGTGTGTGTGCATGTGTGTGTGAGAGACAACACCCCCACTCCTGCAACATCACACTCATTAATCCCCTACTGTGCATCAGTGCCAGACCTCTTCCATCAGGCTCTTAAACAGTGCAAATGGTTTGTCATGGGTGCGTGTGTGTGTGTGTGTGTGTGTGTGTGTACATTTATGCATATATCGCAGGTGCTCCTCATACACTCACAGATAAAGCTTATCCTATTGAAATTGTGCTGTCTTGCTCGCTCTCTCTCTCTCTCTCACACACACACACACACTCTGTTGACCCTTGGGACTCACGCCTGTGCAGCTTGATAATTACTTTCTTTTACTAGCCCCCACCTCCAGCTTCACCACAATGCCGTCTCCCTATCCTCCACTTAACCACCTGCCACTCCACCATCACATGCAGCGATAACTAGAATCATGTGGTCATCAATTTTGTTCAGCTATGAAAGCAAATGAGACATCAATGAAAGCACACAGATGTGTTTAACCGGCTACACTTACTAAGTCAATGTTTGCGTAATGTCACGTCTCAGATGTTATAGTTACTATACCCGTCAACAGCTCTAGATAAGTCACTGAGTCTTCTCATATTTTCTCCACCTAGAAAAAGACTCTGTCCCTGGGCAAGGGCAGGCGCGTGTGGTCCTGGGCTTGTGGTGGCCCCCACCTTGCAGGCTGGAGCTCAGAGGCTCTGGAGCTGAGGAAATGGGCTGTGTTAGGACAGATCGATGGTAATCACACCTCTTCACAGTTCGCTCTTGCATCGGGGGAGGGAGAGGAAAGGATGGAGTTAGGGAGAGACAGAAGGGGGTGTGTTGGAGGGAAGAGGAGGTGGCAGCACAGGGATTGGGGGGTGTTTGCAGGGACCCTGTGGGAACCGAAATACGCCTAGATTCATGATTACAGAAAATATATTCACACCACTCCCATCCCCTCTACCCCGTCAACCAACTCCCAAACATGGATGCACCCTTCTTGTCTGAACATGCTCCAACCTGATTGTGTTGGGAGAATGGTTTTTAGCTTAAGCATGTGCAGATTTTATTTATCCGTCCACCCATACCTCTGCCCTTTTGTTTCTGTTTTACTGTAAAGGATTAAGCTGTTAGGGTTCTCATGCGCTCAATAAACATCCTGCAATGTCCAGCTATTAGAGTTAGCTATAGTACTGGCTCTTACTACCACTTTGTCACAACATATAGACTGTAATTTTCTTTTTCGCCCTCAGGGAAAGACTCCATTGCACCTTTAAAGAAGGTAATTTAGTGTGAAAAGGTTGCAGTCTTTATTGCAGTATTATCGTGGGCTGGTAATTCTGTATTTTCAGTGTGTTGCCTTGGGTGTACTGTGCAGTATAGTAGGAGGTAAAACATGGAGTGAATTATGTTTTTTGTCATCTCCTGGCTAGGAGTATGCATCTTTAAAGCAAGTCTTTGCAGAACGCTGTAATCCAGTATAATGCCGGCTGATGGGGAAAGGTTGATTGTAGCTCCAAGGAGCGATTGGTATTCTTTTACTCAGCTTCTTATGTGTCATCTCACTAGAAATATAGACCTTTAGACAGTAGAACATTTTACACAGACACACACACCAGAGAAGTCTTTGGCTGCATTTCTTGTGTTTTATTAACAGCTGTGGAGACAGCTAGAATAGAAGCAAAGCATTCTTTGATACTGAATTATTCACAAGCAGCTTTGCCAAACATGTTTAGACTCTGTTGTCAGTGAACACTTACAGCATATTGTGGGTTGGAACGTGTATTTCAGGAAGACTCGCTGAAAAAAATAATCAAAATAATAACACAAACTAGTTTACTATAGACATAATTCATGGTAGATTTAGAAAGGTCAGAGAGGATTCCTGCTGTGGTCTGACAGAATCGTAGTATCAAGTTGTACTATGTCTGAAATTCAAGGATGAGGCTGGGAACAGAGCAAAGTGGTGATTTATATCAAGTCTATATTTATGCTCCCCCCAAATGTCCTCAATTTCAAACCCACAGTTTATACCTCTTTTAGTTTTTTGACTCTGTCCTTCCCTCTTGCCCCGGTTCTTCTTGAGAGTAACCAGAGAGGGAAAATCAATGCCTGGCCTGGATTTGTTAGCAATGTATTGTGTCGGTGTTTTACCCTCTGATCCAAACCATCATGATCATATTTTTCATTTCTGTGGTACTTTCAGTATAACGTCATAACTCTCATCATTTATTATTAAGTTTTAAGTTAAGTATTAAGTTTTCATTGATTTCAAAAAGTGTTTTTTGCCAGAGTTTAGCATTTTGGACATGCCATCTTAGTTTTAGAAACCAGAAGTGACCATATTTGGATGAGAGTAAACTGACATAGCCATCAGTTTGATCCCCTGCAAACTCAGTTTGCTGGTGAATGTACATTTTATCCATCATATTAAGTTATCAACTAGTGCTAGGGCGACCAGAGGAGAATGCGTGAAATTAGGGACAGGGGGGGTGGGGGTGGCCTCTAGTATAGTTCTTTCAGGTGAAAATCAAAACTCAACGCAAAATTTATTATTTTTATTTTTGTTTATGAAATCACTTGTCACTTGTTTGTCATTAGAAAAACACACAATGACTAAGTATGTAGCAGTGTGTAAATCATGATCTGTTACATGATCTGAAATCCACAGATCCTGTCGTAGGTTCCTGGGGAGTCCAGGTCCTGGATGAAAACGTGAAGGGCCATGTTTACTGCGTCATCTACAGATTTGTTGGATCTGTAGGCAAACTGCAGGGGGTTCACGAGTGGGTCTGTGATGGATTTTAGGTGGGACAACACCAGGCGCTCAAAGGACTTCTTAACCACAGATGTCAGGGCGACGGGTCTGTAGTCATTTAGTCCTGTGGTCCTTGGTTTTTTGGGGACAGGGATGATGGTGGAGGCTTTGAAGCTGGCTGGCACATGGCATCTCTCAAGTGAGGTGTTAAAAATGCCTGTGAACACTGGAGACAGCTGATTGGTATAGTGCTTCAATGTGGATGGGGAGACAGAGTCTGGCCCAGCTGCAATCTGCTGACATCCCTCTCCAGGATGGTATGAGAGGGTGAGGAGGTTGGGGATGAGATGGTGGATGGTGGTCAATCAGTGGTGTGATGGGGGATGGTGTCAGTCATGTCTTTCAAAGCGATAGTTCAACTCGTTGGCAAGGTGTGAGTCGTTCATGGAGTGGCGGCATTTAGGTTTGTAACTGGTAATCTATCTGAAGCCTCTCCAGACAGAGCTGTTTCTTAAAAACTGGTGTTGCACTCTCTGCGTACAGCTGTTTAGCATCTCGCACTGCCTTGCTAAACCTGTGCTTTGACTCCTTAAAACCAGCCCAGCTACCACTCCTAAACGCCTCTTCCCTTTCCAATCTCAGCTGTCTGAGCTTAGCTGTAAACCAGGGTGTGTGTTGTTATGCAGCTGTCCTCACAGAAACTGATGCAGGACATCACAGCCTCTGCATACTCACCTAGATTGTTGGAAGCAGTCCTGAAAACTGCCCAGTCAGTGCAGTCCAAACACACTTTGAGGTCTTCTTCAGCGTCACGGGTCCACTGCTCAGATGTCCTCACTACAGGTTTACAGAGCTTTAGTTTCTGTCTGTATGCAGAAATCAGGTGGACCATCACATGGTTATAGTGTCCCAGTGGAGTGCGAGGGACGGCGTGATAGGCACTATTTACAGTGATCCAAAATGTTGTCTTATCTGGTTGGACATTTTATGAACTGTCTGTATTTGGGAAGTTTATGGCTGAGGTTTCCTTTGTTAAAGTCATTAAAAAAAATAACTAAGAAGTCTGGGAATGTCCGCTCTAACACAGTGTCACAGTATCTGGTCGGCCAGCGTGCGCTGTGCGTTGTGAATGTACACCGAGCAGAAAGTAGCTAGCAAACTGGCGGGGCAGAAATGTTTACAGTGTATCAGTAAATATTCTAGGTCATGAGCTAGTGTGCTAGTGAATCACTGTCACATTGTTACACCAGCCATTGTTAATATAAAAACAGACACCACCACCTTTTGTTTTGCCAGAGAGTTCTGTGTCGTGGTCCGCTCTGTAGATGTAAAAGCCAGCCAGCTGCAGCTCAAAGTCTGGTATTGATCCACACAGCCACGTCTCCATGAAGCACAGAAGAGAAGATGAATGTCTCTATTTTCCCCCAGCTGAAGTTCGTCCAGTTTATTGCACAGCGCACATTGGAGAGAAATATTCCCGGTAGTGGCGTGCATTATCCTCTTCGGCATAGTCGCACAAGCATACTGGACTTCCTCCCACTCCTCCAGCATCTCACTGCATGAACAACGGGAGATCTTGTATGCTAATTTTGGCTAGCAAAAACTAGGCACACTCTGTGAAAGTGTCAAAATTCTTAGTCGTAAACACTGACAGCACCCTAAAACAAGTTCACAGCTCGTTAAATGTAAAAAGTGCAGTGGATAAGATTCACCGTGTCAATCAAAGGTACCCATGACCTAAAGTATACCCTGTTTTATAGCCTGTTTTCCTCTAAATGGAACCATAATGTACAAAATGAACATCATGCTGTAAAAAAAGTGAAAGTGTTGACTGTGGTAATAAATCAAGTGAGAAGTAAGGTAATTTGTCATTGACTCTAGTGTGAGTGGATTTCTTTTTGCAGCCAGTAGAGTTGCCGCCTGCTGGCCATTAGAAGGGATGCAACTTTAAGGCACTTCCTCATTGGCTTCACTTTTCAAATCCTGTGCCCTGACAGATATCCATCACTAATACCGTATAGCAAGGGAAAAGACACAAGAGGAGAGGAGTAAAACTTTAAATGAAGAGTGAAACCAAAAAAGGAGTGGTAAAAGTAAAAAGTAATGTTAAGCTCCAGACAAGGTGTGATGTGTATACAGGCCAAAGCGGGAATAAGAAAGCTAAAATATAACAATGGAAATAGAGCTGAAACAATTAGTTGATTAATAGAGTAGTCAATCAGCAGAACATTAATAAGCAACTGTTTTGATAATTGATTAGTACACTTTCAAGGGAAAAGGGCCAAACATAACTCAGTTTCAGCTTTACACTTGTGAGGATTTACTGTTTAACATCATTATAAACTGAATATCTTTGGATTTTGGACAGATAGTTCAACAAAACAATTTGAAGATGTCACTTCTGATGGGCATTTACATAATATTAGCTATTTTGTAGTAGCTATTATTAGAGCTGAAATGATTATTTATGTTATTGATTTGTTGATCAAATTGAGAGGAAATAAATCAGCTACAATTTCAATAATTTAATTGGTAAAAATACTGAAAGATTCACAAATGTAAATAAGTGCTGGTTATGATATTCCACTATCATAATAAACTGAAAATATTTATGCTTTGGACTGTTGATCAGATAAAACAACTAATCTTGAGCTTTGGGCAACCCATTTTTCACTTTTACCTGACATTTCATAGAGCAAACGATTTGATTAATCAAGAAGGTTTTCTGTAAAACTGGAAAAAGAAAATCCACAATTAAATAACTGTTACGTACTTAAAACTTCTAATTGTCCTGAAGTCATTACCAACACATGAACCCGCTTTCCCAGACATAACTGAGTCATGGCACTTTCTGTCACACGGTAGCATCAGTATCATCCCATCTTTTGGCTCTTCTGGTGGTTCTTTCCCCTCTCTTTCGTTACAGCTACTTTCACAAACACCCATCATGTTGAAAATAGAACAGCCCTACAGCAACTTCTAGCCAGCTCTCTTGATGAAGTGTATTGCCATGTTGACAGTCTCACACTGGATATTTTTGGTTTCCTTTCTGATTGTTGTTCTGAGAAAATGTATCTGTTGTAGTAGTTTGTGCTGCTGTTTCCTAGCTGGAGGGAAATGAGTAACAATACCAAGAACTGCAATATTGATGGTAGTGTGTTTGATACATTTATAGCTAACACTTTTATCCAAAGGGATTTACAATAAGTGCGTTTCAACAATATAGATACAACCTCAAAAAGTCTGAGAATCATGCAAGGACATCTGCAAGCACAATATATATGCTTAAATATGCTGAACTGCTTCAAATGCTACATTTATAAACAATAAAAGATAGAGAGGGTCAGTGGGCCAAGGTGCAGTCTGAACAGATAAGTTTTCAGTCTGCAAAGAAAGATGTGTAGGGTTCATATTGTCCTGATGCCTGAGAGGAGCTCATTCCACCATTGTGGAGCAAGGATCGTAAACAGTTGTGGGTTTTGGGCCCCCTCGTTGTGAAAGAGTATCAGGCCGATTGGTAGTAACAGAACATAGTCATAGTAGACGGGCTGGTGGGATGTATTGTCATTTTAGAACAGTAATGAATTAGACTGCTATAGCAAATATATTAAGTTTTGAGGCAAAACTCAACATTATTGGCAACTCTTGTAAAGTTCTGTATAATTTTAATCATCATACTGGCATTATATTATAATAGTGCGGAAGTATTAACTAACTGATTACTCACCAACAGTCATGAAAATTGATTAATTGTAATTTAAAGTTATTTATGAAGTAGAAATGCAAACCATTTGCCGGTTTAAGCATCTCAAATGTGAGGATTTATATATTTGTAACTTATTTTGGGTTTTGGACAGTTGGATTGTGACCTTATTACTCAGATCAGACATCAGCCAGAAGGCAATTGGAGCAGATTGCTATTCAGTACCTGTAGGCACCCTGACTTTTAGAAAAAGCTGGGGGAGGCGGGGTCTCTGTAGTTAGTTGGACAAAACAAGGAATCTGAAGACGTCAACTTTGGGAAATAGTGATTTGCATTTCACTGTCTTTTCATAGATGAATCCATAATGAAAGTTATCAGTAGTTTTAGCGCTTTACTTTAGGATTCAATCCCACAGGTTCACCACAGTATTAAAAAGTAGACACTACATCGTCCTCTGTCGATATGAAGTTCTAACTAATCGCACACTTTGCTATCTGTCAGCATGAAGGCTTGATCTGATGCACAGAGACGCAGCAATATGAGTCAGGTTGTTGTTAGTGTTGCTGCTGACTAGGTTGCTGTCACTGTGTGTGTGTGTGTGTGTG
>JAPMOB010237039.1:0-11700 GCA_029875015.1 Lepomis gibbosus
ATTAAAATCCAAAAAGAAACGTCTCCTCATTAGCTTAAAAGGACTAGTTTGCATCACTAATTAGCTTTACTAACCTCAGCTCCTCACCTCCGTCTTTTCTTTTTCAAAACCACTTTTTCAAACTGAAAACTGAAAAATAATTTAATCAGTCTGTACAGGACAGAGCTGGTTTGTAAGCAAGTTTGTACCTGATGTTCTCAACATTGGACAAGTAGGCAGTAATAAAATACAGTTTCCAGTTACTTTCTATAAATTGAGCTAATGTTAAAGTTACATAGCAGCTCTGTAGCTGCTGTAGAAGCTTTCCTGCTCAGTTGCGCAGTTTGAAGGGGAGATGTTAGCTACCCGGCTTCACTTTTCCAGCAGGTGGGAAACAGCAGACTTTTCTTTGTCTTGAGAAGGTAACACACTGTTACAGACACCGTACATTTACTGAATTTTTCAATATTTCGCGTTCACCGTCACTTTCTGCCGCTTGGACAATCAAACACTCGCTACGCACCTCCTGATTCAGAGTTACACTGCTCTTATAACACTGTCTCTCATGTATGTTCTGCATAGAATGAGGAGAGGAAGCGAGCCGAGCATATATATCTATATATATATATATATCGTCCCCACTCAGAAACATTCACATGATAGGATAGGAATGTTCCAACAGTGCGACCATACAGATTTGATGTGATCAGAGAGAAACTCAGTTTGTTGAAGAAAACCTTTTATTTACAGAGAGTCAGTTACCGTAACTGAAAACCCAGAGTTTCCCTTATCTCAGTGTTAACAATCTCATTTTTGCTAATCCCGCTTTCTGGAATACACTCCTGGACATCTTGACTATGAGTTCAACAGAGTGATGGATCTGAGTCACTGTTTATACTGATAAGGTAAAATCAGTATCACATTCCTTGTGCCAGTATATGAGCTTTATGGTGTCTTATCTTGGAGGGATCCATGTAACCAAGGTTACCCTGGGGCCGGCAAACTGTGGCATTCAAATGAGGCTGTGTTGACTTTGGCTTGGTATTACCCATTAAGGCGTTTCCTGCCCACTAACAAACGGACAAGATGATTCATGAATGAAATGTTATGCACATTTTTGATCCTCCCATCAGCGTGCCAGAACAGAAACAGAATTTCTGGAGTCTTCAGTCATCTCGTTTTACTAAGGAAACTTGTGTCCATAAATCTTCTTGTTTTTAGCTGAGAGGAGAGAAAGCTTGGTTCAGTGTTTGATGACATTTGAGTTCTTCTATCTGCCATCTTCACTGTTGTGCTGTGTCATGGTAGTTGAGCTGTCTTACTCACAGTTTCTGGTACCATTTCCCATTGGAGGGAATGTCCTTTCAGAAACTCAAATCACAAGGATTGCATCTTTGCATATAGGAAATGTAATATTAATAATTTCTACTAATTTCTCCATTTGCTGTGGCTTTCAGACCCGATAGGAAAACACAGGTCTAAAACACATGCTTTGCTTTAGAGTAACTCAACCCATTAAATCTCTAGCTAAAGCTAAAAGTAATATTTAACACATTTTTGGCCTTTTATTTTTTTAACATAGAAAACTACACTCAGTTACATCTGTGAGTTCTTAAGTGAGTTTTTAAGTGACTTCCTTCTTACAGACTCCATGGAGTCATCATTAAAAAGTCGTTCAATTGTGGAGACAACTGAAGCTCTGATGGCACGGCCTAAGCCTCGGGCAGCAAACACATACAGTACAGGGTTAAGAGCACTCTTGATGTACACCAGGAACAAAGATATATAAACTGCTTTTTTATAAAATATACTCTGTTCAGAATTTTCCTTGGCCAAGGCCCGCAGGAACCGACAAACAAAATAAGGCACCCAGCAAGTGAGGAAGAGGAGCATGGTGAAAAAGAGCACATGGTACATTCTGGTCATCCTGCGGGCAGTTGAAAGCGACGAGGAGGTGGGTGATGTGGGCATTGCTTGCTGAACCGTAAGCAAAACAGCCAGGTTACTTCCCAAGAACACCAGCAGGGGCAAGATGAAGCCTGCTATTGTTTCTGTGATAAACAGCGGCATGTTAAAGTTCCCACTCTCGTTGCACTGGTATGTCCCATTGAATTCCTTCAGCAAAGCACTGTGGAGGTATGGGGCAGACAAGGTCGTAGCTATCAGCCATAAGATGCCACAGGCCAGAGGAACGGCCCATGAGGGGCGTCTCAGTCGAGCCCACACTGGCCTCAGCAGACAGAGGCATCTCTCCAGGGCCACAGCACAGAGGAGGAAAGCGGAGGCGTATAACCCCAGGCCTCGCAGGAACATGACCAGTTTGCAGAAGACCTCGCCAAACGGCCAGCTATAGTTGTGAGCCACGTAGCCCAACATGAGGGGAGTGCGCAGGAGCAGCACCAGGTCGGCCAGGGCCAAGTTCAGGACGTAAATACGGAAACTGCTGGCAGCACGCGTCTCCTCGCTGCTGCCTCTGCGCACAAGGTGACGATGACTCCGCAGTCCCAGTGCCCAAACCACCAGCCCATTCAGAGGTACGCCCACCTTGAGAAATCAAGAGGACCGGCCGACAATTATTTTCAGAATGCCAGATTTTTTAAGCAGCCATTTGACAAAGTTAAATGAGAAGATTACTACTCATGTCTGTTAAATTAATATGCAGCTACAGCCAACAACCAATTGGCTTAGCTCTAAACAAACACACCGTCTTTATTAGTGAGCTATACAGAATTTTGACAGGCTAGCTGTTTCTGTCTGCTTCTAGTCTTTATGCTGAGCTAAGCTAACTGGCTGCTGGCTCTAGCTGTATATTTACTGTACAGACACAAAAATGATACTGATCTTTACGTGTAACTCTTGACAAAAAAGTAAATACAGGGACATCCAAAAACTTTTAATTATTCCTTTAAAATACGTTAAGTGCAACATAGTCTATGATCACTTGTGTATTGGTTAAGTGGAATTTATGATAAAGATCACAGTAATGGACATGCAAGAATTCAAGTTCATGCTGAGTGGGTCATCCTTAACAAGTTTGTGTTCGTGGCCCTAAAACCTCATAACCAACAGAGGATCTAAACTACCTTTACATTACATTTATCCATTTAGCTGAAGCTTTTATCCAAAGCGACATACAATTGCTATTTGTGTCAGAGGTCGCACGCCTCTGGAGCAACTTGATGTTTCACAGTGGACTCCAACCCAGGTCTCACACCAAAGGTCTTATCCACTGTTCTATCACCACCAGCTATTATTACATACCGTTGTGTAGGGCTGGGCAATAAAACAATTATGATAATTATCACAATAATTTCTATCATAATTTTACCCATGCATATTTGTTGATTTGTTAAATGATTCAATGTTTGACAATTATTTGTCATGTTCTGACCATAAAGAATAGTTTAAAATCATGTGGTTTCTTCAACTTTTACTCAGGAGCAAAAATCAGCCATTAAACTTGAAAGAAACAATGATTTGACATTTATCGTGATAATTGTCGATATTGAATTATATGAAATATTTTATCATGATAACATTATTAGCCATATCGCCCAACCCTAGCATTTGGAAGCCACTTTGTCAATGTTTCCAGCCACATTATGCAATTTAAAAAGTGTACAATATTTAAGGCACAGGCTGACTCTGGAGCCATTGAGTATTTCTCACCAGGAAGATGAGCAGAGTAACTGTGATTTGGACTCCCCTGCCTGCCTCCGCCTGCCAAGAACTGGTGGAGCTGTCGGGGCTAGTTTGAAGCCGGTTCACTGCAGAAATCTGTGATGCATTCATATCGGCCATTGACGTGATGTCAAAATGTAGGTGAGCCTGAAACACAGAAGACATGGACGTGATGTCACAGATGCAATGATTTTTGCGGCTGTTTTTCTCTTCTGAAATCCCACTACAAATTTAAAATGAAATGAAAGCAATCCATTGTGCCATTGACAAAGATGGAAAATGTGCAACATGCATTGCACACAAATTTGGATTTCATGTGAGTTGCCTAAAAGGCAGACAAGCTGATGTCCACACCACATACCAACATATCACCACAGACTTCCTTTCTTACATTTGCTCAATGTTGATTCATTGCTGAGAAGTCTTCTGTTACACAAGTAACAAGACAAAATGTGCAGTTGTGAGTATAGAACTGAACTTAACGTCTCTCATAACTCACCAAACCAACTTGTTTTGATCACTTAAAAGGAGATTACATTGATTTAAATTTATTTGCAGGAGACTTACCTTAACCATAGAAAATCTATTGGAAGGACCAGGTTTTTGTCCCCAAATGGGAGTTGAGATTAAAACAAGCACACGAAAATCCTATGCTTGTGTCAAGTGTTGTATTAGCAGAAATGATTACAGAGAAAAGAATCTGTACTTAAGCCACCGCTGCCCCAGGGCAGTGCCAGAATGTACCTCTAGACTGGGCCTGTTTGTGTACAGCTGGAATGAACAGCATGCAAGCAAACACACCTGCGTTGGTCTCCACACAGTAGCAGTGCTAACCTGTGGCAAGGTAACTGACAGCAGTTGTGCTCATAAAGTTCAGATTTCTAGAATCTAATGGTAACCAAGAGATTAAGGATTTACAACCCGTGTCTTAAATTCAGGGTTTGAAAGCTGCTACAGATCATTTTGTATGTTAATTTAAATAGTTTGCTTCTTACCTCCTTTATTTGCCGTGTGTGGGAGAAATGGAGCAAGAGATAAAGAAAAAAGGAGTGCCTGCTGGCTGTTATAAGAACAATTTCTCTCTCTCTCTCTCTCTCTCTCTTTCCTGTGTGATTGCAACACACAGTCCTTCCTATGAACATATCTATGAACATCAGAGACATAGCTTTTGATCATATTATTTTTCAACCAATAAAATGTCATTTCCTCTGACTCCAACTAGCTTCTATCAACTGCTCTAAAATGAGCCTTACAGGCATAAAATGGCAAAGTGCTACATTACAGTCACACATTAAACTGGCATTACATTTCTTCTAACTGGGAAATAGGTAAAAAAAAAAAAAAAAAGAAAAGGAAACACTAGAAAGCATTTAAAATATTTTTTAAGATTTTGTATAATTTTCTTATAGACAAGAAACCTATTTGGTGCTTTAACTTTAGTAATGCACATTCATGTTCTCCAGTTTTATTCTTTATTCCTCTGCTTGTTCTGTAAAGAGCCTGCATCGATGAGCAAGAAATCCCAAATGTTTTGTATTTCTTGGCCACTTTTTTTAATTAAATGATGAGACAACAAATGTCCTCTGTTTGTAAGTGAACTGGGGATGCTGCAATTACATGATCAGCATCTTAGACATCTAAGCCACCATGATGCACTGTATTTCCCTCAGCCTTTCACATTCATGTTTAGCTCCATTATACATCTATTGGAAGCTTAGTGCAGCAGTGGACATAATCAGAGCAAGAAACTGGTTTTTAACACCGGAAGAAAATATTGAAAGTGCATTCAATCTCACAGTTTCAACTCTTGACACATATTAGTAAAATGACGCTGCAAACTTCCTCTATCTCAAACGTACACATTAAAATTGCGAAGGTCTTGGTGAAACCCTTAATCTATGTGAGAGAGAACTGAAGGCTGACTCTTTGCTAATTTCCCCTTTTTCAACAAACAGATTTTTACATTATTTGAACATGGGGTATTCAATGTACATATTCAGCTACTCCTGCTGCCACTCACAGTTTAAAGATCTTAACCCATTTTCTGCAATTATTGTCATTTTCCACAGGATTTCATCCAGCTCACACCACGTGTATGTTGTTTGGCTAATTTATCCTCAGGAAAAGAGTGTATCTGTGCAGATCAGTTCACATGCTGAGTCACCTCAAATTTTAAAAAGGTCATTGGTTTCATTTTCTTTTTGGGCAACTTTCTTGTTGGTTGATGAAGATGACCCTGGCACCAAAACAGAGTTGATTTGGAATGAAGTGGGTTAGTTCACAACACAACTATCCAGCTCACACAGGTGTAGAGTATGCTGTAGTTAAGAGCGCGTTCTTTGCAGAGGTTGAAGCTTGGCTATTAGAGAAACTTCCTCCCTATCGATAGAGGCCTCTATAATTATTTAATAATCTCTGGCCAACATATTGTGGGGTTGCAAAGTGTTACTAAGAAGCGCATTTATGAGGGTTTTTTATTGTGATGATGCAATAGTTGACCTCCACCAGTAGGCAGCAGTGCTGTTCCTTTGGTAAATAATGTGAAAATCTAATTGGTCATTTCTGTCCTGATGTGATTTTTAGCTTTTAGATATGTTTTTTTAAAAGGCGGACTGGACAGGGACATGACTCTCAATAAATTACAACACTTCAAAGGATTCATGTTCACGTTCACCTTGAAAGAGCAGGAAAGTAAGACAATTGCTTCAGTCATTTTATGGGATTTTATTGCAGCATTTTTCATTTGTGACGTTTGATTAGCAGCGAAATGTTTCTTTTTTCAAATGTCTGTGTCCTGCAAAATGAATTTTTAAGCAGCTTTCCTGAAAAACATTTCCTGAAGCTAGTCAAGCTGTATTAAGACAGCTGGATGACTGGAGACTTGTAAAAAAATATTTAAACGTCATGGTTTATTATTATTTGTTCATTTATTATTGGCTAAAGGAAAAGGTAACTGAACTTCAGTATGTGTTGTGTTGTATCTATTTTGCAGTCAGTACCACCTTCAACCATTTAAATAATCAATTAATTACAAAATGATGAAATACTGAACCTTGAATAGAAGTATGAGTGAATTCATACAGAACATAATTTCACAGACGCTGGCACTAACTTAAAAAAAGACAACGAGGGTTTGTTACCAATTTATGAAAATTTGTGACATTTAACAATTACATTTTTAACTGATCTTGCTGATTGTTACCATACTCGTATGTGGGAGAAGACTTACAAATTATCTTGACATGTTCATGTTGCCACAGTCACTAACTTTTTGTTTAATTGTCCTGCAATCAATCAGCTGAATGATCACAGATCAGTGGGGGAATGAAATCAGTTTAAACAGCTATTACAGACCTTATAAGCTCCACCCACCTCCAAAAAAATCTCCCTTAATAACAACAACAAAATACATCTTTTTTAATTACATTACCATAAAGGGACAATATTCACTGATGGCCATTCAACATTTCACATTTATTGAGAAGCAGCCATGTAGGTTTTAAAATACATGTATGGATCAGAAACATTTTATGATTTTGAATAGATACATTTTATATAGATATATTTTTAATACAGTGTGCTGGTGTGCTGTCCTGACCTGAATATCAGGTCGTACTTTTTTCTCTGGACTGCCATTACGGCATTTAAATGCGAGGTCTTTCACTCATGCAACAGTTAACTCGTTTTACGGCACCCATAAGGCAGCGGTCCCTTTTGACGTACAAAAAAATAGGATTAAAGAACTAAACAGAGGAAAGTGGGCGCACTTTTATTTTATAGCCAGCAAGGTAACAAAAACAAGCATACTCAACTATACTGTGCAGGAAGAAGAGAAAATATTGTTTGTCAGCTTAAGTGTGGCAGAAGTTATCACACAGTGAGCAACGGACTTCACATGACAATATTCACAACTTGGATTCATGCTGTTTCTACTCTTTTGATTGGTGGACCCTTACAAGTTAAATGAATATTATAATCGAGGAATGGACACTTTTGGACTTTACAGCACTTCAAAGGAAGGAATCAACACATTTTTTTTCATCTTTCTTGTTCATCTATCTCGTCTCTCTGGGACTCAGCTATTGAATTAAGTTCTACGGTACTTACATATTTTTTCTTTCTTACTTTCTTACTTACTTACCAACCTACCTACCTACCTTTCTTTCTTACTTAGATAAAGTACATTCATACATACATATACATATATACATAATTACGTGTACATACAACAATGTTGTTTTGTATTGTTGATATTTAAAGTTCAGCTTTTTAAACATATTTTCTAAAAATAATTATTTAGAGAGCTTTGGAAATGACCTGCTTTAGAAACTGAGCCTTTCAGTTTTTAGCATTTTACATCACAAGTGTGACATCACATTTAGGGCAGTCAAAAGACTTTGGTTTCGGTTTGGAGACCATAGAGGCAGTTTACAACACTAATCCAATGATACTAACCTATTATGTATGAAATATTTAATATTTGGGTAGTTACAAATATCTTTGTACATTAATTAAGAGAAAGTTGAAATTTTGCTATGTAGTCCTAGTATTTAGCTTAAAATTATGAAAGTAGATCAAACATTGATTTTCATGGAATCAGTTGGCCGACAGTTCCAATAACCAAAAAATTTAGTGCGTATATTTAAAGCAGTTTGTGGAATTGAATCATAACTAGCACTGGTCTTTCCACCTCTGAAGCTCACCCACACTTCCTTTAAACCAGCTAATTTTAGATGCAGGGGTTTTGATCGGGGAAACCAAGCGTTCACCTTGAAAGAGCAGGAAAGAAAGATAATTCTGTACTTTGTTGGTTATAATGTTTATTTACTAGATATTAGTTCTATCATATTGTTTAGGAGTAAACAACAGCCACTTTCAGTCTAAAACTGATGCTGGTAATGAAATGAAAATGTCTTCTGGAGAATTTAAAAACTCGTCTCTGTTTCGTCTCTGTCTGAAATTTTCCCTCTGGTGCCACACATGTCGCACTTTGAGGGCACACAGACCAAGATGACGGCATAGAGAGCTGGAAATGCTATCAGATCATATCAGCTGTATGTCTGTCGGGCCTCATGCATATCCCACATATGACAGGAAAACAGGGTGAAGTCAGGCCATGGTTGCCCACGTGGAAACACTGAAACAGAACTCGGTGCTGCAGAAACAGAGAGAAAAAGAAAGTATGTTTTTTTCCCCTTTTGACTAGACATAAATATAACTCATAAAATCCTTATGCTTTAATGGGCAAACTCTCATGCTGGCTTGTTTCTGGTTTCATTCGTAGACGCTCATAAATACATCGAAAGTAGGTAAGGTTATGAGTGAAGGTGATGGTGGTGATAAAGGTTTTCTTGTATGTTTTGTCCCTTCAGTTGAAGTGAAAAAACACCTTTACGATGTCAGTTTCCCTCTGAGGCAACAGACAGACGATTTCTGTCTCTGGACACACATATTTTCACATGATGTGAAGTTTTCTGATCACCAAGACAATCCACAACCTTTTTTAAAATGAAAAGGGAAACATAAAGCGACTTCCTTCCTAAATTTGTCATTTGTAAGAGGCGGAGACAGAGCATTAGACAGAAGGGAGGATTACGTTTAAAGCCTCCTCAGCTGGCATATTACACATTGTGAATTTCCAGTACATGAAGGGGGGGTCCCCTTCGTGTACTGCTTCTTCCCCCGCCTGCTCATGTACGTTCAACCATTTCCCTTCAATTACTACACTGTCTGTCTTTTTTATTGTTTCCTCTTTAACATGGTGACAGGAATGTAATGTGCTTAATATTAGTCCACTGAATTAGAATAAGAAAAGGGTTTGCATGAAGCCAAAGTTTGCAGCCAGCTAGCCAGTCAGATAATGCCATTGTCAGTGCAGGAAAATGGGGGGTTGGGGGGTAGTGAGAAAGGATGGGGCGGCACCTTGTCTTCTCAGAAACAGAGCAGTATGACTCGGTTACTGGGTTACCACAAGAAAACACTAGCTGTGTGATTCTAGGCCAGTTTATAGACAGCATCTGAGATATGTAATAAGGATAGTTTGCAGGATCACAGTCATTTAGTAGAAAAGGGTCTCTTTTTAAAATCCCCACTTGCGACACTCCCATAACTGTCAAAAAGAAGTCCAATTCATTTCAAGACCCTGCACAGTCATTGTGTTCAGTGATTGTACAGGTGGCTTGATAAGAAGTGAGTAAAGGTGTTAATATGAAAACTTTGACTTACTTTTACTTAATATTACAAAGAAGATCTAGACCTGATCTACATAAAAAGAACAATGAGTAAACTTCTGTTATAAATTGGTGCTGTATAAATAAAATTTAATTATACTAACTTCAATGAAATGATCCCCAATACAAATTTTATTCAAATTTAGTAATTTAGGTGTCAAATTGATTTTTATGTGTCCACAAGTTTGATTTATGACCAAATACCTGCAAAACTAATGGCATTCTCATCAGCCTCAGATATACTTTGTTTCTGATGTTAGCATTTAGCTAAAAGCCCCACTGGGTGTTAAGTACAGCCTCAAAGCGCTCCTAGCATGGCCGTAGCCATATCTCCAAGCTGCCCTTTGTCTCAAAGATTTTAGACAAGGTTTTAGACTTAAACCTGTTGTGTCAAAACCAGAACTACAGATGATCACTCAAGCATTAATTTCATCCAGCTTAGACTCCCTCTGTACCTGTTTCAGCAAGTCATCTCTGGCCTGTCTACAAATGGTCCACAATGCTGCTGCAACGCTGTTAACCAGGTCTAGCAGGACAAGTGACATTACACCCATCTTGTCATCATTACATTGGCTCTTGGTCAGGTTCAGGATTCAGTTTAAATTGCTTGTTTTTCACATATAGAGCCCTTCATGATCATGCACCTGACCTTTCTGACCTACCCTGATAGCACTACTAGACCACAGGTCTTTAAACCAGGGTTCCACGCACTCATCTAAAAACAAAAGGAGATTATACATTTCAAGCGGTGGCTCTGACATTGTAGAATGGTCTTACCTTAAGGCTCGAATATACCGCGTGTGCATCCTTGTGCACACGGATAGCTGTGGACCCCACGGACGCAGACTATCTAGGTTTATACTACTTTATGGAGTCAGCTTAGAAAACTCGTTGCACACATGCACAGTAGATCGTTTCGTACCCTGGTAGCGTTGTCGGAGAGGTCCATGCGACCAAAAAAAGCCGGACTTCCACACAGAGCTTACACATACTCCCTTTGATGACAATTTTTTCGTCACACAGACCCTCGCATACTTGCAGATGCGGAAAGCATAATCCTTACTTTAGACACTGATCAGCCATGACATTATGACCACCTGCCTAATGTTGTATGATCCTCTTCTACCACCAAAAGACTAAGGCACTAAGACATTAGCGGCACATCCTTTAAGTCCATTATCCTCCTGAAAGAGGCCAGTGCCATCAGGTAATACTAGTGTACATGGTCTGCAACATTGCCTAGGTAGGTGGTACTTATTAAGGTAACATCCACATGAATGGCAAGACCCAAGGTTTCCCAACAGAACATTGCCCAAAGTATCACACTGCGTCTGCTGGCTTGCCATTAGTGCATCCTGGTGCCATGTGTTCCCCAGGTAAGTGACGCACGCACCCGGCCATCCATGAAAGAAAACATGATTCATCACCTTCTTACATTGCTCCTTGCTCCAGTTCTGATGTTGACACACCCATTTTAGATACTTTCGGCAGTGGACAGGGGTCAGCATGCAGGCGTTAGCACCCTGCCAAACTGTGATGCATGGTATGTTTGGACATCTTTCTATCAGAATAGCATTAACTTTTCAGCAGTTTGACCAACAGTAGCTCATCTGTTGGATCTGACCAAACAGGACAGCCTTCACTCCCCGTGCATCAGAGGTCCTTGGCCGTCCATGACCCTGACTCCAGTTCACCATGTACCACTTTTGATAGGTACTCATTTACTCATTTAGCTGACGCTTTTATCCAAAGCGACTTACAATTGCTATACATGTCAGAGGTCGCACGCCTCTGGAGCAAGTAGGGGTTA
>JAPMOB010237039.1:11715-43209 GCA_029875015.1 Lepomis gibbosus
GTCAGAGGTCGCACGCCTCTGGAGCAAGTAGGGGTTAAGTGTCTTGCTCAGGGACACAGTGGGGATTGAACCCGGGTCTCTCACACCAAAGGCAGGCGCCTTGACCATTGCGCCATCCCACCCCCACTGACCACAGAAGACCAGGAACACCACAAAAAACTGCAGTTTTAGAGATGCTCTGACCCATTTGCCTAGCCATCACAATTTGGCCCATCTCAAAGTTGCTTAAATCCATTTTTACTGCTTCTAATACATAAACTTCAAAGGCAAAATCTTCACTTGCTGCCTAATATATCCCACCCATTAACAGGTGTCATGTTAACAAGACAGTCAGTGTTGTTCACTTTAACTGTCAGTGGTCATAATGTTATGGTTAATCGGTTATTGATATGCGGTCTCTGTCGATGTCTTCAGAAAACAGTTAAAGACTCTTTTATTTAAACTGGCCTTTGTTTCGCCACATGCTATTTAAATCATGCAAACTTTTGTTTTAAGGTCTGTTATCGCCAATGTTTTATTGACTGACTTTTAAAAACATTTTTTATGATGTTGCTGCTTTTGTTTTATTGTTGTCTTGTATTATATATAAATAGCCTTACTATTTTACTCTGGTAAAGCTATATTAAATTAGTTACCCACTAGACTGATATACTGTGTCCCACAACCACACTGATTCTCAGCAGGTTTTTAGTTTATGGTGTGTTCACACTGGAAAATGAAGTACACAGCTTCAGTCTCACTTCTTAAGGAAAAGTGAGGAATAACCAAATGTTTTGCTTAAATAATCTTTACCTTTATTAAATCTCTCTGAATATTACATATCCTCTAATAATAACTTTGAAGAAGAGGATACTCTGTTTTTCCATGTTCCTCAAAAATACCTTCCTGTCAAATCTTTGACGTGCTTAAACAATATATAAACATATAGTTGAATTGAAATTCACCATGTTACCGTCAAATGTTGTCATCTTCATGTTAATTCATGTGAATGTCTATTAATGTCATCACAAGTTAATAACAGTTAATGACATAACTGTTATTAACTTGTTTCAGTCTAAGAAATTAATACATTTTGTCTTCTGTAGGCAGCATTTACATAATTGGCATCTTACTGCAAATTTGTTGCGTGATTTTCTTATTCTGCACTAGTCATTCTGAAGAAGGGGATTTCACATGACTCACGCAAGTGTATAAAAGACATGTAAACCCACATTTAGGTTTACTTTTCAATGTGAGAGAGAGAAACAAATAGAGAGGAGGTGCAGAGAAGGCAGAAGAGAGAGTGAGGCGCTCGGCAGAGAAGGAGAGAAACTCGTTGCTGAAAGTGGAACTGTTGTTGGTGGACTCAGGATACAGGTCAGTAAAATACCCAACTACCATTACAAAGAACACACATACAAAGACAAACGTACTTCCTGACAACGTCTCAGTTTAGAATAGCAGTCGAAATATAACGGCACCTGTTGCATCCTGTTATAACTCATAACGTCTCTGGAGATAGATAATAGAAACAGAACTTTACTGAAAGTTCCAGCTGCCCCACACCCGGACCTTTTCAGTATTTTTAAACTCTGTGAACACTTGTCCAGGTCTGCACTCTTTAAAACCTTTGAAAGGTCACACAAACACTGTTGAAACCCAAAGAAATGTATTTCAGTTTTCAAATGATACCAGGCAGAATCATGGGGAATGCAGTATAAAAAGAGCAACCGTAAGAAAACGAATAAAAAATGTCTTATCAAACTTGAAACCTAAGTGGTTTAAGGGAAACTATAAGGAAGACAGTTAGAGAATTGGGTTTCAAAGTGGTCAGTATGTCTACAGAGCAGTATTTTGTGTCTTCTAATTAAATAGGGAGTTCAAATAGAGATGATACATTTTAAAATCTGTCCAAATATATGCCCCTACATGTTCTTGTAATCTACAAGAAGCAGTCATCTTTACCACAAAGCCACAACAGTGTCCCGTTGCCAGCTTATGAAGTGAATAGTTGTAAATGAAACTGCAGTTCATATGTATAAATCTCTTACAGCCAACAAGTGTGTCTGACACCCCCTACAGGACATCCTAAGCCTGAACACCAAGGTAAGCATGTGGATGATGAAACAGCCCTCAAGTCTAGTCCCAGGTTGAGGTTAATGCTAATCGTGATAGGGGTTGTTCATTACCAGACACCTAACATGATAGCATTAGCTTCGCTCTGGGAGATCTCACAACAGAGAAAACCCTAACCAACCAGCCACCAAGGCTGCATCCAACACATCCACTTCTGGTGCTAGCACTGGGAGGAAGAAGCCGTCATGCACCTAAGGAATATGATGCATAAACAGACACAAGGTGAAACGCACATGGACTAACAATCACTCTGTCACTGCTATCAAATGAGATCCTGCTATCTCTGAAGATGTCAAGATGCTGCGGTCGTGGCACATGAGAAACAGCATATTTAAAGTTCTATCAGCATATCTTTGACACTAATTTCAGGTGCCATACACTGGAGCTTCGAAATTTCAGAAAAACCCATATTAAAGATGATTTAAAATGTAAACCCACATAGATGCAGCTGTTACTTTGGCTCATTGGACCTCTTCCAAGGCATGTGGGGGATTGACTCCCTTATGATTCAATTAAGCATTATCTGCTCAACATAAAGCTGATAACCCAGAATAGACAAATAGCTGTCTGGCTTTGAAATAATACATCCTTATGAAAATCACCCATATTGGGTTCTGCAAATGCTATATTTTGACATTAAAAGCAATGTGTGTAAAGACAGAAAGAATCTAATCACTGTCAGATTTTTCATTTTTCATAAAAACTAAAAGATTAAGGTATAAAAAATTCTCACACTTCATGAGCTAAATAAACTATTGAAAACCATGTGACAATAAAAACAAGTGCATTTTTTCAAAGTAAGACCAATGTTATTAACTCCTGAAAAGCTGATTTTTTACCTCTGATATTTAAGATCAGTTGTATTTTGTTTTGTGTAATAGATTATAATCTGCCTCTGTTGTGCAATTGTTTTCCTATTGTAAATAAAGTAGTTCCACCAGAAATCACTGTATCTGAAATTGCAGTAGTTAAAGACAAAACAGGTAAAAACAATTTACTCATCAGATAAACCAAAAACGAGAGATTTGTTTTATGAATACATTTATTTTGTTTCATATTGGTATATTCTCATTTGTATTGTGTGCCATTTGATTTTGGTTAGTTGAGAAATGCTTCAAATAAAAGGTGGATTCAGATTTTCCTAATGATACCTGACTTTGTGTTATGTTTGGAATCTGCGTTGTAAGTTTTGTGTATGTTGGCAGCTGAATGCATGACAAGAAAATAAAATCTATCATAAACATCTGAGGGTTGTAAATCTGAAGGTTTTTTTGTAAACCAAAAGTGAGTCCTGTATAGTTTTGTGTTTACATAAGAAAACATCTTTAAAGAAACATTCTCTTTGTAATCGACACTGTAGATCCTTTACAAAAAGTTAAAGTACCACACCTTCAAAATACTCAATTACAAGTAAAAGTTCTACATTGAAAGTAAAAAGTATGAAAGTAGGAACGTGTACTTAAATTATTAAAAGAAAAAGTAGTCTATGCAGAAATTCTTGGTATTATTATATATAATAAGATATTTTCTTGTGCGTTAATGTAAAAGCAGCATTTAACTGTTGTTGAGATGGAGGTAATTTTTAACTATTTTGTGTAGGACTGCAGTTAATCTGAAGATCATTTTCTCTATTCATCAATTGATTATTTAGTTTGTAAAAATGATAATAATAATTGAAATATTTAGAAGGAAAATAAGCCAGTCTTCACATTTGTGAAGCTGAAAATATTTTCACATGATTTTGTGTAATTTTCTTCAATCGACTAATCATTTCAGCAATACTTGAATAATTGTTGGGTAGTTTGATTTATAATAAAACATCATATTTTACAACCTTTGATATATAACCTAATATATAGCTAGTAACTAAAGCTGTAAAATAAATCTGTACGAGTAAAAGGTAAAATATTTGCCTTTGAAATGTAGTGGAAAAAAGACTCAAGTAAAGCACTTTAGCAAATGTACTTAGTTATGTTCCAACACTGGGAATCCATGTCAACAAAACTTGAGATTTGAATTAATTATATATGGATGTTACCAGCACTTTGAACACATGCAGTCCAGTCAGTTTACAACAGGAACATAGACATTTCTGTGTCATTAGTTCAGATTCCCTGAAAATTAGGGGATATAAATGTAGTTTATACAGGATTTAAAAGAAAATCAACTCATCCAGTGATAGTTTTTAATGTACTGATCCTTATCAAAAAAAAAAAAAATGGTAACAGTAAAACTTTAAGCTTAGGATATGCTGTGGGATTTCCCAAACTCAATTGGTCACTGTTTTCTTCTTTGAGGAATTTACTCAGTGCTTATAAGTAGATGGACAATTTTATGACCTGATCTCATTAAAGTCTGTGTATCCTGGGTAGAGTAGGTTCATTTAAGGTGATCACTGAGTCACCGCTTTCACTCTTCTTTTCTGTTCGTCACCACATCAATGTTTCCCCCCAACAAGCGAAACCGCAAAATCAAATCAGTCAAATCTGAATTTCCTCATAAGGTTACTGAGAAGAATTAAAACTTTGAGTTTTGATTGCTGTTAGTTAGTAATTGCTGTGTTTGAGTAGTAGTTTTAATTTTTCAACACATTAACACAAACACAGACAGAACCAACAATACACAGTGGCCACAAGAACTACACATCTGACTTAGATCCATGATATGTAATATACTACTCAAAGCTACTTGAAGATAAAATTGCACCCTCACATAAATATGTTGTGGAAGTATAAATGGGAAAATATCATAGTATATACATTTGAACACACTCACACACATTACAGTTGACTGTGATGCAACAAATAAACATCTGGAGAGAAAGAAGAGTAAATAAATAATGATACAAAAACATAAAAAGGGTATTACGGTATTGAAGGTAACTGTGATAAGATCAAGACAGGGAAATAATCAGCTTTATTGGCCAAGTTGTGTACACAGCTAAGAACAAGGAAAACAAAGCTGAACAAATAAAGCTAAAGAATAGACAGGACTATTACTATGTGAGAAAAGACGTGTCTATATAAGTCAAGGGTTTCGGTAACCTGTAACCAATCAAATTAGTGCTTCTGGTAGAGATCCTTGGTTTTCAGATAGCCCAAAACTCATTCTGTACATAATTCAAAGATGTCCCTGATGTTTATCATGAGTTGCCACTTAAGTCAAGTCAATGTTATTCATGCAAACCAAAATCATAAATTTACCTCACAAGTCTGTGCGCCTACTTTTAACAAGAAAATACTGTATAGCTGCCTGTAGGCTAAATAAAATTGTTGACATGATCAATTGTTAGCAAGTTTTTATCAGTTTTGTATACTTTTTATATAATTGATTTTTGAAAGGGAACAGATAAAACCATATAAACATTTTGACATTTATCTCAGTATATTAATGTGAAGAAATTTACATGGGGGGTTGGGGGCGTGCCACCGGTCTACAGCTACGCATGAGCCTATATATGGGCGTTCCGGTCAGTCAGCTGATGACTAAAATACTCAGTACACAATCTCTGTCCTCAATACATGGATTTCGTCACACGAACGGTTTTCTAGCCAATTACGCACAATGTGGAAATGTTCAGGCAACTGCCGGAGGAAGAGTCGCAACTTGGTGGGATTTCACTCAGGAATGTGTCCTCTGCGCGCACCTGGAGCCGCCGGAGACATGCAGAGGCAACAGATTTTAGCCTGTTTCCACTCTGTTTTATGATACTGAGCCGCTGTGGACCTGCGACTTATTCCTGTGATGGGGAGAATCACATGGAGCTGCAGTGCCGTGATCCTGCTGGCCGTCATTTGCTCATGTCGTGCCGTCACTCTGGAGTCCATCCACTGGAGTAGCTCCAACGCAGAGTAAGTGGATGAATGTTTCACGCTTGGAGATGGATGCAACTTTCTGCTGCTGCCTTGTCCCTCTAGTGTGACCTTACTGATTAAGTTAATCAGAGGAGATACAACCATTTTACTGCAAATCATGACACTACAAGTTGGATATTCCAAATGAGTAGCTTTGATCTAGAGCAGAAACAAATTTATAAAGCAAAAATGGCAAACATTGTCAGGTTCCAGCTTCCGTGAGGTTTTACATCACTGTTAATTGAGCAAGGCGCAACTAACAATTATATTTATCATCGATTAATCTGCTGATTATTTCCTTGATGGATTAATACATTTTTGAACTATACAATGTCAGAAAATTATGAAAATAACTAATTGCAAGATGTTTTTTCAAATTAAAATAAATTTAAATTTAAATTTAGTTTGATTACTTCATAATTTGATTAGTCCAGTGACAGAAAATCCATATAGCAGATGTTTTTGATAATAAGTTAATCCTTTGAGTCATTTTCTTTCTCGTTTTTTAATGTCTTTTTTTCACTTATGATGGGCACTTTTCTCTATTTTCTGATTTCTATTTCTTAATGCATACGGTAATAAAGGGAGATTTTAGAGCATTCAAAACTACAAGATCTTGAGCTACTGTTGATTATACATTTTTTTTGTTTTGGAATGATATAATGATGCTTCACCCAGTGTTGCTTTACACTTCATCTTTTAACCCTCTTGTCTCTCACCTTATCGCACACACAGATTTAGTCCAGGTCAGGGGGTGGTGCTGTATCCCCAGATCGGGGACAAGATGGACATTGTGTGTCCCCGGGCAGACGCTTCCTCGGGGGGTAAGGAGGAGTTCTACCGAGTGTACCTGGTGTCTCGAAGTCAGATGGAAAGTTGCACCATCGACAAGACGGACACACCTCTGCTGAACTGTGACAAGCCTCACCAGGACGTAAAGTTCACATTCAAGTTCCAGGAGTTCAGTCCCAACCTATGGGGTCTGGAGTTCCTCAAGGGGAGGGACTATTATATCACCTGTGAGTCACTGTGTAACCTCACAGCTCATGTTCAGCTCAGAAATATATGTCTGAGTGGAGCCATGGCTGTCGCCCATGTATGTCTCAATGCTGTATACGAATACGTGCAACACTTTAAAATCAGTAGAACGAGAAGACACACAAGCTGCTGGTTCCTACAGGTGGAGCAACATTTGATTCAATGCTAGCAACTGTTTCTTTTTTCTTTTTTTTCCTCCTTGGAGAAGAGGAGGCCATCGTCTTCGGCTCCCTCTCACTTTGTCAGTTTGCGTGAGAATCAAAAATGTGGGCCTCGTTATTGGGCCGCTGTCGGTTAAACCAGCATCTTAGTGGGAAGTGATGCATGAGTGAGAAAGCAAGTCTGACCATGTAGCCTCATCCACCTCGCCGCGCTCTGACAGCACACTTCGCTCTGGCAGGCCAGTGTGATTCCAACGGCTTACATGCCCCAAATCACACAAGGCTTTTACAGCATCAGGCAGATTTGATGGGAGCTTTCATGGCAACGTGGCTTGTGGCCTGTGAGATGTTGTTATCTGACCTAAATGCTGCTAACAAGTCTATATGTGGGTGTGTGTTGGACTGACAGGGGTGAACAAGAGTTCTTGGTGTGTGTGTGTGTGTGTGTGTGTGTGTGTGTGTGGGTGGTATACTATGTGTGTAGTAGTTAATTGCTGTGTTAATTAAAATACAAACATATTTATTCATTTGGTCCACCACCCATTATGCACTAATGGGTGCATTAATTGATCAATAGTTTAAAACACATTTGTCATGTAAAAATGCTAAATATTATCTGGTTTCAGCTTCTCATATATGAGGTGTTGCTGCTTTTTATGTGTTAGATTTTGGACTGCTGATCAGACAAATCAAGCATTATGTAGACGTCACCTCGGGCTCTGGGAACTTGTGATAGTATTTTTAAGGTGCGACTATGTAACATCATAGTTTGTGCTATGTGCTGCTGCCCTTTTCTGCCTATGTGATGCAACATTCGGCAACTGGCTACATGGTCTGCAAGGAAATCATAATGGAAGTATGCGCTTCGTGATAATCTCGTATTATGATGATCTCATAAAATATAAACAATAAAACGTAAACAATTATACTTTTTGTATGTTTGTCCCCTCTCTTTGTATTACAGCCACCTCTACAGGCTCACTGCGAGGTCTGGATAACACTAATGGAGGGGTGTGTAGAACCAAATCCATGAAGCTGGTGCTGAGAGTTGGCCAAAGTAAGTACTTTGTATGTGTGTGCGTGCCAGCATGTGTGTGAAGCTGGATTTTGTGAATGAAAGAGAGACACACAGGGACACAGACATCTGACAAACAACACTAAAGGAACAAACACAACAATTGTTTAATTCTGGTTATTGCTACACGTGTAATGCTATAATATTCCCCCTCTCTGGAATTACTAAGTGGTCAGATAATCTTGATCATCTATACATTCTCTTTAAGAGAGATTGCTGTCATGAATAATCTCAAATCTCTCCGCTGGCAGCTTAAGGTCATCTGTATAATCATGCGTGCAATCATTTGGACTGGCTGTGGCTGTCAATAATCTTTTTTTCTCTCCCCGTATTAACATCAGAATAGCCAATGGTCCTTTATCATCATATTGTGCTCTTATCATGCTTTAAAATTTAATAAAGCAGATTCTGGACATATTCACTGCCATCACTTAAAATGTCCTGAGGATAAATCACCCTATAATACAAAATTCATAAAGAAACATATTGGACTCATTATATTTGTATTTCTTAAACTATCAATACAATATTTTGCTGGTGTTATTTGTTATGATATGTTGAATATTGGTTTGCTATTGAGCTGCTCATAACCAGATTAATTAAATAGATGTGTTTGTGTGTGTGCGTCTTGCTAAAAACTTTTAAAGCTAAATCTGTTAAAGCCCCAAAAGGACTTTTTTGACCTCAGAAATGTGAAGTATTATTTATATTAATTATTCAACAGTCTGAGTTAGAGATGAAAAATCTGCATCTTGTGTGTTTCTCAACAGCTAATAAATGAAAATATGGGGCTGTTTTTCTTGTGGTGTTTACAAACACTGCTGATGTAAACAAACCTTGTAAAAACATGAATCAGTCAGACTTAGTTGTAATCTCGTGCTAATCTCTCTATATATTAAAAGTCATGTCAATCACCATGGGAGTCATTGCAGTTTCCAGCCCTATGTTTAGATTTTTAGTGGTGTCGTGCCTCTTTGGTTTCATGGTTTGTGCCTTTTTTTAAAAATAGGAAATGTAGTTTTGTATATTTAGGCTTAAAATGGTGTGAAATTAAATTCAAGCCATTGGTGAATGAATGCTAATGTACTGAAACAAAACATTAAAACATAAAAGACTGCAGTTGAACATAAGCTGGCTGGCTATGTAACACTGGTACATACAGAAATGTTGATTATGTGTCATAAAGCAATGGACAAAATGAAAAGAGTAAATCCTGAATGAAATCTTAGGAGAAAGAAATTCTGTTTTTTTAATTTATAGTTCATTCAAAGGGCATGTGAGGCTACGGCAAAACATTTAAGGTTGTTTTTGGTTGGGGAACTGCTCAGTGTTTAGTACTGAGCTTGCATAAAGCTGAGGGATATGTGAGACTTTAAAAAACTGTGGTGTAAAAAGTATTTAAATCCTGTACTGTAGTAAGATACCCATAAATAAATTTAAAAATACTTAATTAAAAGTAAAACTCCTTTATGAAATATCCTATTTAAGAAAAATTGCAGAAGTATTATCAATAAAATTTAAACTCAGTGTTAAAGCACTTCTTTCATCCCTGTGAGTGAAATGTCTCTAGGGAAGAAATGTCTCTTTGGTAGAACTTCCCACTGAACAACTCATAGACACTCCAAATGTGACAAGGGGAACAAACATACGGTCCCAATCCAAAAAGGTTCAATAATGCGCTGAATTTTTCTAAGCTTAGAATATTTCTCTTAATATAAAATCTTAATGTGAATGCTTTATGTCAAATACATGTAGTGAAGTAAAAGAACTATGACATTTCCCTCTGAATTGCAGTGAAGTAAACGTATAAAGTAGCACAAAATGTAATTAGTCAAGTAAAGGTTTCTTAAATTTATACTCAAATACATTAGTTGAAGCAGCATGGTAGCCTTGTGGATAGCACTGTGGTCTCATAGCAAGAAGGTCCTGGGTTTGAGCCCCGGTTGTTTTTATGTTCTCCCCGTGTCTGCATGGGTTCTCTTCGGGTGCTCCGGCTTCCTCCCACTGTCCAAAAGACATGCGGACTAGGCTAAATTGCCCCTAGGTGTGAGTGTGACTGTTTGTTTGTCTATGTGGCCCTGCAATGGACTGTCCAGGGTTTACCCCGCCTTTCGCACAATGTCAGCTGGGATTGGCTCCAGCCCCGAGACGATAAGCGGTTGACGATGGATGGACAGTAGTTGAATTAATGTACTTTCCACCACGGTTAAAGAGTAACAGGACCTTAGAGAGAAAGAGAGCAGTCATCAAATCAAAGCAGCAGACGTTGAGAAATCCCGACTTCCTAGTCTGCATACCCCTGGCATGGTCCATGCTCCAAAAAAACTGTATCCTACATTTCCCATAATGCAATTTAGTAGCATATTTTATTAGATGTCCCCTGCCTGGCAATAGGGTACATGCCAGTCTCCAACCCAAAATAACTCCAGAACTGTCATTTGATCTTATTTTCTCCAGAGCTACAGCAAACATTATACTGTTGAATTGGTGCAGTGCCCCTTTGCATTTGTGATTTCCTACATTGTCTAAAATTCCTTTTGTAAAAACCCCACAGATTATTTGAATTGGCTGCATTCAGTTACAAATGTGTAGGTGGAGAGATTGAAAACATCAGTGATAGTTTTTCCAGTCAAGAGAAAATGAGAGTCCCAGTCATGACTTGGAACTTCTTGTGGTCTAATTGGGTAAGTTTTTCTTCTGAGATGCGTTTTTACCTGAATGACTGTTTATGCGCAAAATAACCAGTCCAAAAAAAAGCCTCTTCTTGCTCTTTTTCTGAGGGACTGACACCAAACGCTAATGATTCAACGGACATTATTGTAGCTGCAATAGGAACATATTGACATGACATAACCCCTCCTACACAGGAATAACAAAAACACCACCACGCAGTCAAAATGAGGAGACGTAAGGTATGTTGCTATTGCCGTATGTTGTGATTTTATTTCAACTTTCGTGCTTTATATTCCAGGCTCTTCAGATCCACCTTCAACACTCCAGGAGTCCCCCACCAGATTCCCACCCATGCGGCCAAAGTCTAAGACCAAGGACCCCCCAGCGAAAGAAAAGGATATAACAAGTAAAACTGGTATGAAGACAAAGCAAACTTATTGTACAGGTGTTCTGTTGACACATATGACTTTACAAGTCAATTAAGGGACTATAATTATAGTATTGCATGTTACCACAATGTGAATGCCGAAAGGATAAGGCTGGTGCTATGCTATACTTTTGTTACTGTCAAAAAAATCCATGAAAAAAACAAAACCAACAATGCGTTAGAAGCCCATTGGTTCCTAATGAAAATGTAGATCTTTACGAAGAGGTCCCAAAGTCATTTTTAAAAAAGGCTAAATATTTTCCTAAAATAATGGGGCACTGTTATTTTTACTAATTGTTACTCAAACATAATTAAAGTGTTGGGTTTTTTTGCCCTTTCATGAGAATTGTTGACAATAAGAAGATTAGAATATCTCCATACTTCTCCTTTAGCTGTACTGATGGTATTTTCAATTTTCCCTACACTTGAGGGCAGGAAAAATGCATTAAACACTATTTTAAAGTTTGCATTGTAAATGGCTGCCAATTATTTAAAATCTAGTAATTTGAGATAAACAGCCACAAACATGCAAAAAAACTTAGATAGTCATTTACAGATGAAAATATCTGAATTTCAGCATCCTATGAATCAGCATATGGAAACATTTAGAAAAGAGTGAAAAATGAATTTAAATTGTACCCACGCTGATATACTTGGGATCAAATAACTGTTTTCCAAATCCAGACTACACACCATTTCTCACCAGGTTTTTATTATATAGTTTATATAGTTTTTATTATATAGTTTATAGTAACCAGATTTTATTATATATTATGTTCAAACTGGTGACAAAATTAAACATACTCAGATCAGAAAGCATGTGGACATGTTGACGGACAGTATTCTTCCACAATGCAAAGCACAAAGAAAATGAAGGAGCAAGCTGAAAAGAAAAAAGTCAGCTGTGGTGCAACAGCTCCAAAAGATACTAGTATTCAATCTACTGGGTTTAATTGGCAAGTGTTGTCCAAAGACAACAGACGTCACAAATACTGTATAATTTCCTGTTTGTATAAAATTGTGTCGAATTACAATTAAGGATTTGGGACAGAGTGCTTTGTTCCTTTTTATTTTTTACTGTTTCCATATTCCGACTTGTACTCAGACCTTCTCTGATCCTGACTCAGCGGCTCAGTCAGTGCCAGAGAAAGGCACCGGGCAGTTTACCAATAAGAGACTAAAGATAAGAGCACCTTCTCCATATCAAGCTTCGACTCTGGTTATTAAGTGTCTGTGTCCTGATTTTCATCTCGGTCCCTTTTTTCTTTCTCTCCTCCGTTTCTCCTGACAGACTCAGGCTCAGAAACGGGACAAACAAACCCCGGTGGCTCTGAGCCAGGATTCTTCATGTGGGTTGTTTCTGGCTGTGTGATTCTCATTTTGGTTATCATAATTCTGCTGGCCGTGCTGTGGAGGTACCATCACCGCTACTGTGTCCCAGATAGCCAGCAGTCTGCCTCCGTGTCCCTCAACACTTTGGCTGTGCCGAAGCGGGACAGCATTAGCAGCGACAACAACGGCTCAGACCGCAGCGATGTTGTCTTTCCTCTGCGGGCTTCTGACAGCATGATCTGTCGTCATTATGAGCGTGTAAGCAGTGACTACGGGCCCCCTGTGTACATAGTTCAGGAGATAGTGCCCCAGAGTCCCACCAACATCTACTACAAAGTCTAATGTTTGCTGCTCTGCTGCCAGTCTTTTGCTAAGGATCCAAAATATTAGCTGTCGGGGACACACTCAGGCTGCAGCCAGTGACCCCCTTCCATTGCTTTGGTTTTAAAATTTGAAGTGGATGTGAAGACATTTCAGAGGGGGCTTATCTGAGAGCTGTATTGCACTGACCATAGACTTTAGAAAGACAAATGCCGGTATTATCGTTGTGTCAAACTGAAAGAAGTGCACTGAATGTTGTTGAACCATTTTGTTTTCTTGATATATTGAAGAGACAATCAGAAAGGAAACAGATGTGTCGTAACATCAAGTTGTGTTCAGTTTGTTCAGAAGGGTGCAGAAAATGCCAGTGGTGGAAGTACATTTATTCAAGTGTACTGTACTTGTACTGACATGTTTGTACTTCCACTCCACTACATTTCAGAGAGAGCTATTGTATTTTTTGTACACTACATTTAATATATTGACTAGCCTATAGTGTATAAAGTTTGAGCTTGAACAGTTAGTTGATTAGTCAGTTAATTACAAAGTTAATAGGCGACTGATTTGAAAACTGATTAATTGTTTTTAAAGTACAAAAATGCCCAAAACATTTCACGGTTTCAGATTCTCATATGTGACGATTTGTTGTTTTTCCTCATCTCTAATTTTCCTTAATCTTTAACATTTTGAAATTTAAACTATTGGTTCGGACAAAACAAGACATGTGAAGACTTCCCTATTACAAACCAAACAATTAACAGATTTATCAAGACAATGATCAGGAGATTAATCCATAATGAAAATAGTCATTAGTTGTACACTTGTACAGAATTTTTTCTTGGCATTGAGTTCTTTTACTTTTGATACTCTAAGTACATTTTCCTGATAATAAACCTTACTGCCACTGCAAAGCTTCATATGTACAGTAAATGTGCACGTTATTTAATTTATTAATAAATCTGAAAATGATTGATAGTGCACTTTAACACAGTACATTTGTGAACACTTAAATATGAATTTATCCAAACTGAATGGTGTAAACTTTGTTTTAGATGCTGTTCAGTGGAATGAAAATCATGATTTTGTGGCTTTTTTCATTCCACACTTTATCTTCCTGTTCCAGGCTGCTTTCATTTATACATTTAACATTGTGTGTCCGTCTGTTTAAACATGATTATTTTTAACCAGTGTTCAATATACAGTCAGGGGAGGGGGGTGCTTAAAAAAGTGAATTACTCAACATGGGAATGTTTTGTTACTTGTTAAAAGTGTGAAAGTTTAAAAAGATCTTGTCAGTCATCTCTTCTTTAGTGTCTTTCTTCTCTGCTTTCCAAACCAACAAGAGCAAATGTGAGAGTGATGGACACACAAGCAGAAAATGAATAGAATAAATTGGTGAAATGAAAGTTTGAATCAGAATAGACTGCTGATAAATCACAGCAAACGCTCCCTTCCTTGTGGTTGCAAAAATTACTAAGCAGCACAGCACATGATGACTTCAAGCAGCCCCACTGTATAATTGTTGTAGGATACAACTGTTGTGAAGACCATCATGCTGCTATTTATCAATTATAGCCACTGTATTATATTTAAAGCACTTTCAAACATTTTTCGTTGGTGTATATTTGTTTGATGTGAAACAGTTTTCTCAATGATTTTGAGTATGTGTAGATACATCACTGAAGCACTGCTCAGAGGAGCATGACTCATCATTACTTAATGGTGCTCATGGGATAGTGACTGTCATTCTGCAGTGAACAGCACCATGATGAGTTTTTCACCATGTCTCATTTGGTTGAATGGACAAAAAAATGTCATAATGCAAAATACTGTTTGATTTATTTTGTGTGAAACTGGATGGTGCTGGGGTCTATTTAAATATGTAACGCTGAGTCATTATAGATAGATAGGTAGATACGTTATTGATCCCAAGGGAAATTATTACTGATTATAATTACTGTCATAATAATAATCTTATACCCGTTAGGACACAACATACAAATTGACCCATCTATGCGTAAAAATCTCAGATTGGTGTGAAACCTGTGAAGGGAATGAGAATCTTTTTTGCATAAAAACACTTAAGCATTTAATCGTCTCACAGCCTCTCCTGTGGCGCTGTGCACAGCATCGATGGGTGAACATGTTTCATGCTCCTTCAGCCACATCATGCCGCACATTTTCAACCTGTCAGCTTCCATGAGCTTTCCCTCCACCAGGGACACTGTTGAAAGCATGGAGCCAGACTGGAGGATCTTCAGGACATGTGCTCTTGTGCATCAAACTAGGAAACTACTCAACTAAAGTTAAAAGAATTCAGAAGACATAACAAAACTGGCTTAAACATGAAAATGTAATGTTTTTTAAAAATCTTTTTGGCCTGTAGTCCAATATATAAACTTTAATACAGAGCTGCAGATGACTGACGTGGATGGCCTCATTTTTAACCTGCAGCAAAATGCAATTTCCCCTCTGGCAAGAGCTGTATTTAAAATATCTGAAGGAAAATTACAAAATGTGTCAAAGATAACTTCATTACTATTTTCTATAATTGACTTTATTAATAGAGCAATGTGTCTCTGCCAATTTAAACCACCTTTAGTGGAACACATACTATCCTGACTGTTCCACTGTTTTGGTTTGATTCACTGAAATTACATTTCTGATCTCTGAACTACTTGCACATAGTTCTTGTGTCCTGCTACAATGTGAAAAAACAATGTAGCACAAATGAGCTAATGACTCTAAAAAACAATGCAGAGCGTGTTTGCTGTCCTTGTGTGTGTGCATGTGCGTGTGTCTTCCCACCCCCTCACTTGAAGTGATCCTTGCTCTTGTGAGATGTTTTTGTCCCATGTGAAGCTTCACAGCTGAATGGGCTGTGGTTGGGCGAGGTGAGTTCCGTTGACCCTGGGGTCACGCGGAGACAATGGTGGCCAGGCTTCTATAGGAAGAACAAAACAGAGACCCCCAGGCTCATGGCCCCTGTCGTGGGAGGGGCTTGGATGTGGTAGGCCATTTTAGGGAGAAAAAAAGGGGAAGGAGTGGTGCTGCATTAGAGGGGATGTTTTGGATCTCAAGTACAGGCTTGACTATCACAAGGACTACCAGGCATGGTGTTTTAAGTTGGCCATTTTAACTCCAAAATCATTTATGCTCAGCTTTATAGGGCAGAAATAAAACATGATTTCATTCCTGTATGTGCTGTTGTAATGGCCACACGTATGACAGCGTTTCCTTTATCCCAAATAATATAAGCTATCATATGGAAAATGTCCTAAAATGCTTTTGCAGCTGACACCTGCTCAGATCCTAGGGCATAGATCTTTAACTATGTATGCAGAGAACATAGAGCTTGAAGAGGGGGTGGGGGGTCTAATAAGGAGAGCTGTAAGCTTTTATCTGACCCCATGGGACGATGTGAAGTCTACAACCTCCCTGCGTTCCCCCACCCCCCACCTCACTTCCATATGCAGAGGAACTAGCCTCCCCACCGTGCTTTGTGTGGGGGGTTGGGGGGTCATGACTCAGCGCTCCCACTCCCACTGTGTGCCCAGAGAAGTGGTGGAGAGCAGATATTCTGGTGAGGTGAATTTGCTGGTCAGTTGGAGGAGGGAGCATTAAAGCACAAATCAAACACACCGTTTGTTAAAATGGACACCATCCCTTGCCTGAAGACCAGTCGAGTGTAATTTACAGCAACAAACAAAACTCGCTGGATTGTGCAAAGCTGATGTTTTTAAGCAACAGAAACACCAGTGATTGGGGAAGTTGTGGTTGGTGCTTCCTCTTAACAGTTGAAAAGCAATTTTGTCATTTGCAGTACAGTATTTAGTTTGCTAGGTCCCTCTGCTGGCCAGACACCATACTGTATCACACTCATGTGTTTTGGACAATTCACAGGATTCAAAATATTTCAACAGAACGCTGAATGTCAGCAGCAGATTGAATGCTCTTTTTCAGCTCATCTGTCTTGGAGCAACTGAAATTTTTGCGACCTTCTCTACACAACATAGTACCAATAACAATGAGTTGTTTTAATTCCAGTAGCTTGTATTGAAAGGTAAAAAACCCTCTCTACATTTCACCAAACCTCCATTATACTCTTAATTACCTGAGGGTGATGTTCAAGAGGGATGTGGTAATGGATTTGGAAGCTGAAGGAATCATCCCCTTGTTTCTTTGTTATTAAACTTCATTGAAAACATACTGGGTGTAATTGAAGAACATTTCTATTATCATTCATTTAACTGTATTTACATCTTTGGGTTATGAACAAAAACATCATTGGAGGATTTTTTTTACTTGTTTTTAAAGCAATAGGGGGGAACTAATAAAAGTAGCTTTCATGGGCGGAAGAAGTAAAATCTGAACCTGGCAACAATGCAAAAAATGTGTACAATGGATATTATTTTACCTCTGTGGTCTTGGAACAATTATTTAAATGAAACCATGTGAGAAGGGAAAATGTCTCTTTGGTTGGTTAAAGTTGCAATGATTTATTGATTAGTTGTCAATTAAATGAATGGGCAAGCATTTTAATAACTGATTAATCAGTTTGAATAATATTGAAAGAAAAAAAGTAAAAATTGTCTGATTCCAGCTTCTTAAATGAATATGTGTGTGAATATTTTTTTTACTTCTCTATGATAGTAAACTGAATATCTTTAGGTTGTGGGCAGAACAAGACATTTGAGGATGTCATCTCAGGATTTGGGCAACACTAATTGGCAGTTTTTAACCATTTTCTGACATTTTATAGTTGTTAGTTGCAGCCCTCCAACTCACAAACATCTGAAACATGAGAGGTTAGCTGTGTTTCACAAGCTTGTCATTTTTGCAAACAAATCTGTATTTGAAAAGTAACTATGGCTGTGAGTTAAAGGTGGAGTAAGAGATTCTGGACAAAACCCAATACCATGACAAATACCATGATAAAGAGCAAAAAAGGACTTTTAAAATCCTTGGAAGCTTATATTCAACATAGTCCGGGCATCATAATTTCTATTAAAAGCAGAAAAATTACAATTTGTGAGCAAGCTTCTGAAACATATATTACATACAACATATATTTGAGCCACGTATTTACCTATGTTTTGTATCTTACTTTGAAGTATTTCAACAATTCTTTGATTTCACACATTTCACTCAAACAAATCTTTAACAGAAATTTAATTAACTTAATTTTTAAAAGTGTGGAGTGTTAAGTCTTTGCCCTAAGGGCGACAAATTTGTTGCAGTACTCGACTGGCCTTCTGTTGTCGTTTGATGGCTTGTGCTGTTGGCTGTGTTGTCTTCGCTACATTCAGCCATTTGTTTTAAAACGAAAGAAAGTGAGAATGTAAGCATGAAATGTTCAAAATATTTTAGTTTACTTCAGAGTAGAACTCTGACTAATAAAGGTCATAATTTTAAACATTTAGTTTTAATACATTTTAATGACTATGATATTTCACACTGCACAAACCAAATATCTGTAGTTTTAATCTAGTTATTGTAAGAGATTTTTGAAGGCAAAATGCAAAAATATTGCTATCAGACTGATGTTAAAATTTGTTAACTTAAAACAATTGTTCAAATTTGTTTGAAAAACTTCTTTATTTGTTTTGTATTTAACTTAGTCCTATTTGGTCAATAATAATAATAATAATTATTCGATTTGCGTTACAAATGTTGTTTTGAATCAGTCATTGGAGCAAAGTTTTGTATAACTGTATTGACATTTTTTTTTATTGAATTTGTGTTCAGGTATTACTCAAAACAAATTAAGTAAATTTATCCTTGCCTCAAAACTGATAATGAACTCAAAACTCATACAATATTCACTATAAATCCTCTTTTAATAGTAAACAACTTTTCAAAAGCTAGAAAATGAACTGTAATCTGACATCAAAATTAGCCTATTTTGATTTAATCAACTAAATAATTTGTCTTTGAACATTTAGTGCTTTTTAAAAGATTTTAAACATGGAAATGTTTATTTAGTTACAATTTTGTAGATAGATGGCAGATGGTAGTGGCCCAAATTGCCCTGCAAAACTTGTTTAATTTCAACATAATTGAATATAATATTTTGTCTCTCCATGTGACTAATAACACTCAACATGCTGATTTAATGCATTGTGGAGCAGCAACAGGTTAATTAATCGTTTTATTTCTGCAGCTAAACGAACGTAGAGGGCACCTAAAGAATAGCATGTGATCAATATATAGAATAGTTTCACTACTCAGCGCCGTTACTTCGGATTAAAGTAAAAACGGAGTCCGTGGTTTTAAATTATTTATCATTATTTGTCATTAAACTGCATGTCACGTTGTGCATGCATATAACTGTTTATATTAAAGGTTTTTGGAAACCGCACCGATCCGTGTCTGTTCCCCTCTCCTTCCTTGGGAGAGGTGGAAGCTGTTTGGTTGGAGATGTGGGTCGGAAGTACCGTAGTTTATGTATGCTAATAGGGAGAGTTGGGGGTTGTAGCTAGATATTTACGTTCAGTGGGAGCCGCCCTTCATTCACCCACATGGTTACCAACTGGTCGCCTTCGCGCCACTTTCCTAACCCCGCAATCATTTTTAAGCAGCGTATCTTGGCTATAAATTTACTCCTGGACGGCTGGGATTTCACTTTATGTTTCGTTTTGTCCGCCGTTAGAAAAGTTTTCGGGTTACTTGCGTATTTATTTCTCTCTTTTGTCGGCAAGAGACTACACGGCAGCCCAAGCAAGTGAGCGAAGATGGTGGATTTCGGCTGGTGAGTGTCTACCGAGCGCATGTTTATCGGCAAGGAAGTCGGGGTTTTGGGTTATTTTTAATCTGTTTGGGGTTAATTAAATCCCCAACGACGTGTTTTACGCTAGTTTTACGTGTCTCAGTATTATGTTGATGGGGGGATATCCAAACATTATCACATAAATGATTATGCAGGCGATGAAAACAGTGTAACGTGAGGCGCATGGCAGCCCCCTCTGCTCCACCATTGAGGGAATGAGGGAGATTTGAAAAGCTGTCCGGAGCTCTCTCTGCTGCGCTTTAGCAACTGTTGAAAAAAACCTGGCCATCTCATAACAAACACGAATTTTTGTATAAACATGCTCGTCCCCGGTAATTGAAAGTAAGTTTGTAAATCTGGTTAATTTGTTGCTCAGTCTCGAGTGCAGTGGTGTGTGAGTTAAAGTGCCCCCCAGAACAAAGCAGCAGCACATGGGGCAGTTTTAGGCCGCGCGTTTTAGCTTAGCTAGGTTAGCCTATCCGCAAAAACTCAGAAAGAGTAGATTTGTGGGGAAAGCACAAAGCTAACATTATGAAGGCGGTCACCACAGTGAGATAAAAATGAGAGTAGGTAAAAACAGCTAATTGATCGGGACATGTGTGCCGTTGGTTTTCAAATGTGCTCGTTTGTTGTTGGCTAACGGCTAATCAGTGTCGTCAAACTCATTTACAATTTCATGAGTTAGCTTGTGAACCATGTATAACAAATGAGCAAACTCTCTGACAGAAGCCCCCCTGGCTGCTGCTGTGCCATCCCCAGTAGTGGTAGTTGGGGTAACTGGAGTAAGGTTAACACGATTTGCCATGTTTTCGAGCTAACACCAGCTCGCAGCAGCTAAGCTACCTGCTAAACCAGCGCACGGCTGCTGCTAGCTTCTGTTCCTACATGGACAGTAGCCTTGATTTCTTAGGAACTCCGAAACCACGGGCCAAGTATTTGCTTTTTAAATAAACACGCAACCGCACCTTTCAATATGCAGCACTACGCTGTCGTTCAGCTTTTGATTTAAAGTAATTTATGCTAAGGTTGGCGCACTTCGAGGCGCCATGTTAAAGACGTGGGGGAGGGGTGAACAACACCGTCCTCTGCGCATGCGCCTCTGTGTCGCAGGGAACGCGGGCCGCAGGCTGTGCTGCTCATTCATGTTTTCAGTGACCTCGTGCTGTTGTAATAAATCAAAACATCTTGTTTAGCAAACCAGCGACAATGATGCACGTTTCTGGCGCAACGTGTTGTGACGTAAAGTAAAATTACTTTAAAAAGTACACGTGCGCACAATCAACCCGCCTATTTAACTTGTTGCAATTCCGAAAAACGTATTCATTGTCTAAATAAGATACCCTGTCTTTCTTCTTTTTTTTTATTTTTTATAATTTTCAGATCCACCACGAAGTGCAGACCCCTAAACCATTGCAGTGTGGAACAATATGAGCATCTTTCCCATGGTGCTGGAGGGCAGCGCTGGTGTAACCAGTCAGTGTATTGTCAAAGTGCTTACAGTGCAGGTAGTACTATGCAATACCTACTGCAGTGGAGGCACTTACAGCAATACCCTGACACTGATGTTCAGGTCTGATTGATGTTACATGTCATTTGAAGTACTGTCTTTGTGCTAAGGTGCATCTAGTGCAGATAGTGAAATAGACTAGCACCTACTGCCCTAAGTGCTCCTTCTGGCATAAGGGGCTGTGATATGCACCACCAGACCATTTTTAATTTTTAATTGGGCTCAAACATCTCGCAGTTCTCTGCTAGTTTTGCATAGTTGCACTACAAGAATAGATGAGTTGTGCAAATCTATGCAAAACTGATGGTGGCCTGCTTGCTCTCCACCTGTTTAGATTTTGGTTTTGGGGGTGTCACATCAAACACAATTGATTGCATACGTGTGTATGTTTTAAAAACCAGGAGAATTTGCAAGTTGTCCTTCAGTGACTCAGTTTCAGCAGTACTAAAGTGCTTATAGTGCAGGTAGTGTTTTCCCCCATCTACTGCAATGTAAGCACTTGAAGTACTTCTAACTAACTGCATCTTTCTGAAGCTCAGGTTTTAATCATCAAAGATTCATCTGGTAATCATCACTTGGTCAGTTTTGCTGGTTTGCATTCAGCTTTAACTGATGTTTGCTGTGCAAATCCATGCAAAACTGACTAGGTTGATGAACAATGTTCTACAAGGAGAGACAGCTTTTCATGAAGGTTTAAAATAAATAAAAAAACAAAAAAATTACTACATGGTGGTGTTTGCACATACCTGAATGTGTATAACGGTTTGGATTTTAGGAGATATCCTTTCCTGTTCAGGTGGGGATTAGTAGCAATGCTGTGTACCTGGAGGTATTGCACTTGTCCCGGCCTGTATAGGAACGAGGAGATGGACCCGAAATGGATCTTGACCCATGTTGATTGGAAAACTGCTGCATTCAACTCCATGTCTTGTATTGTGTTAGCCAGTGTTGTCTGTATGAAATGCATGTGATGACTCTTTTACACTGGTTAATTGTAATGTGGCTTGAAATGTATATTAAATGTTTTACACATTTCCCTCTATGAATCCATCATTCAGTAAATCTTACAAATTAATGGGTAGCATTATGTATGTTTTGGAGTAGGGTTTAGTTGGAGTTTAAGCTTTTGAAAAAGTTTGAAATTGTGGCATTTCACTGAAATACCACTTCCCCCCCCCTTTTTTTGTTGTACGGAACAAGTGTGAAAAGTAAATGTGTTAATGACACTATTAGACCACCTTGCTGCGATCTAATCGTGTATTAAATGGTGTCACATTGAACAAAGCTGCCACCACATTAAACTAATCATGATGTGCAATCAAGTTTGCAGCAGTGTGCAAAGAGACCCAGTTGGACCTGTTGGATCACAATTTGAAGTGAAAGCATGTGTCTACGTTAAAGAGCAGCAATAGTTAAACAAGAAATTTTTTTTGCAGTGGTTTGGGGGGGGGGTGGATATTAAGACTTGTATGCCAAACGTTGGCTGCCTTAAGATGAGTTTAGAACACTTGCAGCACTGTAGTTTGGGTTTGGTTAAGTTTTTGTGGTATGAAATCACTATTACACTAATCTGAATATCTAACCAAATCATTCTCAATTTACTTTAACTTGATGCAAACTCTTCAGAAGTGATTGGAATTTAATGACAGGAAAAAAACAATTTTTAAAATTGAAAACAACCCTTTAATTTGAAACATTTTTCAGTATAAGTATACTAAAAAAACTAGCGGTATTAAGCAAAGAATGTTTATCTTAAATTTACAAAAATAGTTTTAGAATTTATATAGCCAAGTGTGTATTTACCTGAAATCTGCATGAAGGACATTAAAAAATCCTGAATTATTCTTGTATACAAGTCACTAAGAGAAGGACATTAAAAAATCCTGAATTATTCTTGTATACAAGCCACTAAGAGAAGGACATTAAAAAATCCTGAATTATTCTTGTATACAAGTCACTAAGAGTATGGTAGCCCATTTTGAGCAGATTCTTACAATGACAAAAGATCAAACGTCAAACGTTTGTTTTCAGATTTAGGCCTAATTGATCTCTAGTGTGTGCAGCCAACTGTAAATTTAAAAAAATGAAGTGGAGTTACTGCCTGTCCACAAGATGGCGCTGTCCGCCTGTAGCTGCAGATCCATCAGCGGAGTGCAGGTAACGTTACGGTACCGCCTCTGTGGCCGGTCCAACCAATTTGAGACAACATGCCGCTTTCAAACAGAGTACTCATACCGCAGCAACCTTCGGTTTGTGTCTGGATTTAAATTAGCAGCTTATCTGGAGCGTTTCCACGGCAGGAACACAAACGCCACATGGTCGACGCTGAATCCTGAAATGTACACGGGACTCACCTGAGCGGACTATAGGTTCAAAAGAAACCACAACTTCCAAACAGTGCTCTTTTTTTTAGGGAGGAGGGAGCATTATTTCTTGATTTTTATTAAAATGGGTGTACTGTGGACGATCTACATTTTCTTCCTGGCGTGTTGCTCCGGATTAGGTTTTGGAAGCCCTAACAGATGCGACGAAGTCCGCAAAGTTTTCCAACTCAGGCAAATTGGACCCAGTCAATTACTGACTCCCAGTCCCAGACCAGGTATGTCTTCCAATAGGCTAGTGTGCATTAGGCTAATGTCTGGGTTAATTGGGTGGAAGTAAAATTCTCGTGTGAACCAGCCTGCCGTACAAATTGTGTCACATTTCTTCTGAACTATTTGTACGTTTTTATATCACCCAAAACATGTCAAAAGTTGACTGAAAGTAACACGCCTGAGAAGATATTTAACCCAACATTACTTTCCTGCAGAGATCATAAACCATTTTCGGACTTCTTGAAGCACTGTTTGTAGTTACAAAACCCACATTTTAAGACACATTTTAGAGGCGTGTGTGCATTTACGATAATAATATACAGTCGAAACAGGAGAGCTTACTGCTGTTTAAATGGCATCGTTTTAAGGGGCGTGTGAATTAAGATATTTAACTTGGAGGAAATACTGTAGGCTATGTGTGTTAAATTACTGCAAGAATAAAACTCACGGAAGTCTATTCTACTTTTAGAATATCTTCTCTTTGGACATATCTACTGTAGTTTATGTTGTGTTACAAGTTAAAACATAGGTACTCTGGATGATGTTGAACACATTTTCAAGCACTTCATACTGAGCACCAGGAGGAGGTTTGGAGACAGAGTTCCCTTGGGTTTATACAACAAAACTGCCTGTAAAAGGTGTCACTTACTGTCTACTTCTCTGCATTTCAAGCAGTCACATGTCAAAAATATGCTGATTTAATCCCATGCGACTAGGAACTAAAGCTGTTGAGATTACTTGTTTGTCATGATGAATAAGAACACCGCTCCTTTCGGCTGTCTAAAGCAGATAAGTGGCTTGTGGGGTAAAGTTAGGTAAACTAGGCTTCATTTAACTTTCTGGACCCCACCCATGATGTGCTTCCACATGATATTTCCCAGCACGATTTGGGGGGGGTATGGGTGTGGATAATTTGCGTGGGCTATCATTGACTGGACTGCTTGATCTGTGCTCCTCTTGGAAAAGTAGATCTTAATGGTGTCGCGTACCATCTTGCCACAAACTGCTTCCTATAAACTTGCCCCCCCCTTTCCTCTGTGCCAATGTGAGGAAATGGATTCAACTGACAGAAAACCCTCAAATGCCTCCTAAACCTCTAAATAGCCGTTGTAATTACATCACCACTGCTCCTTAAATGAGCCTGTGTGGATTCACATCTCTGTGCTGTTTCTCTGCAGAATTACAAACTGAAAACACTTTCTGTTATGAATTATGTGTAGCCAGTGGGCGTCTCCTGTAAGTGATGATAAGCTCTGGATTCAGTAGCCTTTTAAAAAACACTTGCTACTGTTTATAACTGCACCTCCTGTTGACCTTTCTCGCAGCTTCACAGGGCAAAAACATCTTCCAAGCCCAAAAGCATTATGGCAATGAAAAGATGTAAATCATTTCCTTGATGGATTCAGATTAATGTACTGAAATACTCCACATAGGGGAATGGGAGATAGCAAAAGGTAGAGTTGATCCTAGAGCATGATTTCAGAAGTTATCTATAATTGAGCGTGGGCTTGTGAAAAATAACCTCCAGAAATTCCAGGAATCTGAGAGAGAGAGAGAGAGAGAGAGAGAGAGAGAGAGAGCGGTTTCCATACCTGTCTTATAAGAAGTGCCAAACAACCTTCAGTTAAGCCCAGAACACAGCAACTCAGAAGTCTGTCACTTGGGCCAAACAAAGCTGTTGTCTGTGGTGTTGGAAGTGGAAATAGTTCTGGGAAGAATTTAAAAAACAGCAAGACCTGGAGTGCTTTCAACTCATCTTATCTGAGAGAGTTTGAATTCCTCCACGTGTGCCATCGCCTGCTCTGCTCCCTCCCCTCTCGCTCTTGAACCTCGCAGGGAGCTGATAGCGTCTCTGGCAACAGCTCTGCTCACTCTGCCTAGGCATGTCAGAGAGGCTTTTGCAGAGTTTTGGGGTCGCTTTTAAGATGTTTTGATTGTCCCGTATGTGTGCAGATTGCTTTCATTTGTTCGTAATGGAAAACCTGAGACATCACTTGGTGAGGCGATAACGCTTTGACTCAGATCTTCTCTCAGGATCCAGGTGTTTGGTTTTCTTACTCCACTAAAGGATTTTCAAAGCTAGTACACTGCTAGAAATCCACAACCATTGTATGTGCATTTATTTTTATGTTTTAGGCATGTGTAGATCCTACTACCATTATGGTTATAAAATAATTTATATGACCAGAATCAACTGCCAATAGACTATTTTACATGCAAAATATTTAGGTAAGAGTAGGCCTATAATACATTCAGATTTGCTAAATGTGTGGTTTTTATGAACCTTTGTTTATTTTTGTTAGTTTTGTGTGTGTCTTGAATGATAATGTTGGTTTCTTGGTCAGTCAGTCATGGTCAGTCCACCACTTTGTTTCTGATTGTAAATATAAGCATGGATTGTCATGTATTTCTACATTCATGGTCCTTTAGAAGCACTAACAGTTTGACTTTTGTGGTTTTGAGTGAAACGTCTCCATTGGGTGGATTGCTATGAAATTTGGTACTTTTGGTTTCTCCTTAAGATCTTGGTGATGTGATGTCTCATCTAGAATTTTAATGTCACTCTTTGGTTTGTGGCCAACTATCTGCAAAACTATTTCCCATCAGCCTCAGCTGTACTTTGTGTTGAGAACTGGGAAATGTTAGCATGCTAACACGCTAAACTAAGATAGTCAATATGGTAATAATTATACCAGCTTAACATCAGCATTTAAGCACTGTCACTGAGTGTGTTAGCATGCAATTGTTAGCTCAAAGCACTGCTGTGCCTAAGTAGGCTACAGCCTCACAGAGAGCTGCTAGCATGACTGTAGTCTCGAAATCTTGTTCTCTTGCTGATTATTGCTGCTAAAGATAGAAAATCTGCTCGTCAGTTTGGACACTTGCCAGTAGATAATACTGATAGTTAGATGCACTCACTTATTCGTACCTTTGGGCAGTTTACGGTGTCAAATCCACCTCACTTGTGTAAAGGAAAGTGGAGCACCCCACAGATTGTGTATTGTGTGTTAGCATTATATTTCAGTCACAGAAATGAGCATTGGTTTCAATGAAAAATAAATATCTGGCTAAAAAAACAGTTTAACAACACGTACCTGTTTCAACTGTATCTTCAATATTAAAAAGCCTTTTTAATCTTGATTAAAAAATATTCTGTTTCTAATATTTTAAACCTACTTCCCCAGTTTCCTAATCCAAACAGAGATGGTGGCCGGGAATTATATGCATTTGCTTAATTCATACAAGGCAACCAAAAATGTATTCTGTCTTACATTTCACTATATTGACCTTATTATTTAGTATTTTCTGACAATATCATTATTTAATTTTTCTCTTGGGTTGAACAAGAAGAACACAGACATGTAATTTTATGGCTAACTGATTAGGAAGTTCACTTGCAATTTTAGAAACGGGTTGGAGTGGACACATCTACATGGTTTGAAGAGTGAGAATTCTGGAAATTCAGAACAGAGTTAAGTTGTTAAACAGCATTCTTGGTTTTTCAGACATTAGTTATTTTTCAGAGAAACAAATTCTTATCTGGGCAAAAACTGGGGCTTTCAAATCTCACAGAGAAAAGATGGATACAGACTTTACAGATTTTACTGTAAGGCGAACACTGAACCACCATGGTTAGTTTTGTCCCATTTTAATCCGAGCCCCTGTCCATAAATGTTTTTAAGATTATAACATTTAATCTCACTGACACTTAGGTTCAGACCTTCAGGTGTGCATGTCCAAGAACCTGACATGCTGCAACAAGAAGATGGAGGAGAAGTACCAGGTGGCAGCCCGGAGAGACATCCAGAACCTTCTCCAGATGTCCAGCTCCAGCCTCAAGTTTCTCATCTCACGCAATGTGGCTGCTTTTCAAGGTAAGACTTTAACTGGATGTGTGTTTAGGCATTGCTGTTCTACGAGCAAAACTTCATAAACGCAGGCTGAGATGAGATAAATGTTTACGTGGATGATTGTATGTGTGTAGATGTTTGTGTGTATTTTCAAGTTGGAGTGTACATTTAGGAGTTAGGGTTTGTGTGGGTTCTTTAAAACCAGTGGATGAATCAGTGTGTGTGAGTGCAGTAAGGCACCGCTTCAGAGCAAACAGAGCAAGGTCTGTCTTCTCTTCAGATCTACCGCTACACTCTGATCTTGAGATTAGATAGGTTGGCTGTTCCTGTAGGAGACTCAGGAGGAGGAGGTCTGTAAGAGTGAATTTCTGTCAGGGAAATGTACTGGGGCTTTTACTAATAGCCCCTCTTCCTGTGCAAGGTGTCCTGCTATACTTTACCCTGATAAGAAAATTAAATCCTCACATATACTGTAGCTCTGGAGTGCAGTTATCCCATCATAGCCACCTCTTCAACAGGCCGCTATTTGTTTTCAACCTCATTCTGTCATCGTTTTTATTCCTTTCCATCCTCTCAACAGTGACTGACAGTTGACTTACAGGCAACAACTTGCCTCTGTCTGTGTGCTCTCCCTGCCCAGTGTGGGATGTTTCTCCCACTCTTGCTGATAGCTGTCATATGGCGGCTGAAATGGGTGGGCAACAAATTTAGAGCTTATGACTTGAATGTGCAGACATATCATTAGGCCAATTCACTTTAACGATGTCTCTCAGTTTAAAGACGTGCTCTTATCCTCCTCCCTAAACTCAAATGATTTATAGGAGTCTCACATGATCACAGTGTTTTCGTTGCTGTTTGCAGGGGCAATGCCCTGTTTTTGTCATCAGATGTTTGATTTGTCTACACAGGCTCTGAAATTGAACTAAAATACTCAGCATTTATGATAAAGTTTATGAAGCATGTTGCCTCTAACTTAGAACAAAGCTGCAAACGTAAATATAAAAATACAGCAAATAGTACCTTAAACAGGAGTAAGGTGTGTGTTTGTTGGCAAATGTTTCCAGCACAGGATCAATACAATACAATATTACACATTTAGTGCTCTAGTAGGTATTTACAGCAGCAGGACAGAGTATGTGGGATTGACGCTAAGGAGGGAACATGTCAGCCTATGCAATGTTGAAATTTACTGATGTGTTTTTAATAGTTTTTGGACAACAATGGAGTACCACGGCACAGAAGAGTAAGCTAAATCAGGCTTTGGCTACACAGACAAGACTTGTTTATAGGATCAATTCATTGTTCGTGGTGTTCTTTTTGTTTGTGTTGTTTTTTGACTGCAGGAAAAATATAAAGAATAGCACCAAGCTTGTCCTTCAGATTCCTTACATTTCTGAAGGTGTATTTTTTCTTTCTGCCTCTTAAAGTTCTCATAACAGTCTTGGAGCTGGCATGTTTGCTCACACAGGACAAATCAAAAAAGGTTGCAGGAGCTGGTAGCTGTATCAAAATGAGCCACACTCACATGGTTTCATGTGTGGAATGGCAGCCAGTGTGTGCTCCTGCCAAACCAAACAGAGTTCCCTGTCAACATCGGCTCTCATCAGTCAACAAACATTGGCGGCTGCTTCCAACATCCCGGCTGCATAATACAAGTGGCAACAGACGCTCAGCAATTTAGGTCTCATGTTGGAGTCACAGCAGCAGTATAACTGCTGTGAATATTACATTTATTAAGTCATTATGTGTTCCCAAGGTGTTTTGTGATTAATCTAATTACAGTCCAAAATAAAAACAAACTCTGAGTTTGTTAAGCCTGAGATGAGGAAAACTCTGGCCTACCTTTTTCAGAGGTTGAGATCAGATAAACCCTACATCAGAACTACGGCAACTTATGCTAAGCTCCTCGGGAAGAGGTTAGCATCAACATCAACGAACACTGAGTTTCTCTTTGACTCCTGCGGTGCCTAAAGGAGCTGTCTGACACACAGTCATGTCCTCGTTCATACAGATATCAAAGCACACACAGGAAAGACTTTAAATGCAGATGTTTATGTCTTCAGAAACTTCAAAATCCCAGTTAGATATTAGTTCATTACCCAAACATGATCTTTAACAGGATGGCTTTTATGATCAATCTGTCATCGATGTAAGGACAGAGACGGACATCAGGGATTTATCCTGAGCTCCGACTAAAATCTATTGGCTAGGCTATTCTTCTATAAAACACTGTGACACTGGACATTAAGGCATTTTTCACTTGAAACATTAACCATGGGCTACATTACCCCAGGAATCAATGTTTGATTTAACATATCCTTATGAAGCTATAACTCATAAATAAACAATCATGTTGTGATTGGTTGCACTGATGGAACATTACTATCATAGGTATCATGCTGGGGATGAGCATATTTCTGAGTGAGGATGATTGTGGTGCTGCTGAAACAACTTTAAGGTCCAAAAACTGGACTAATTGTAGTTTAAAAGTGAGTTTTTGAATTTTGAATATTAGTTGCTTATAGTCTTAATGTGATTTGACAGCATTTCATTAAATGCTAAATTAGCAAGGTGTTTAAATGTAAAATCCTCTTCTAAAACTTTACAGTCAGTTTTAACCTAGACACATTTTGCAACTGCAAATCAACTAAATAATTATTAGGCTACTTGGTCGGACTGTGACTTTACAGCCATAGGTCCATGAGTGAACTGTCTTATCTGTTTGATCCATATTTTCATCTTCAGTTATTACTACCGGCATTTTCTCCCTGTCAGGGTACAGCTGAATAAATATATTTTGGATATTTTGAGGATCTGTTCTTGATTTATGACCTGTCCAAGGTGTATCCCGCCTTTCGCCCAATGTAAGCTGGGATTGGCTCCAGCTCCTGCAACCCTGTCCGCAGGATAAGTGGTTGACGATGGATGGATGTTCTTTATTTACCCATTGCCATGGTGAATCATAGTATTGGAGCTCTATTGATGATGCCATTTTTTTCATTCCCCACGCACACGTTTCCATCAGGTTCAACAAACTCTGAGTTGATTGAACTAATTCTGATCAGCTGTTCTGAAACTGTTTCACAGTGAGTTTTACATGTCAGGCTTAATCAACTCAGAGTTTGTTGAACATGCTTTCTGAAACAGGGCCTAGAACACATTTTATGTTCTCATGAGGTCTAATAAACGCACTGAGCGCATTTTGTTCCTGTTTTTTTTTTTTTTTTTAATTTTATATCCTGCATTGTTTATATCCATGCTTGCTTTTTTAGCAGTCGTCTTCTTTGATGACTTTGATAGTGCCTTACTTTGGTTGTTCGCATGCTACCACTACATCTCAATCATTGGAATAGCATGTGAAAAGCATGTCGGTGTGCCCTTGTTTGCATTGCAAACATCGCTCCTATTAGTGGTCAAAAACGCCACAATACCTTTTTAATTGACTAATCCTTTAAGCTGAAATCCAAGCATATTTTCCCTTTAAAGTTAGTGGTTAGATGAGATTTATCAGTATGACCTAATAAAATATGATAAGTGTTTTATATTTATCATAACTTCAATCACATTCTATATGAGAAAAAAAAATCTACTACAGACTAAATTATTCTTCTCTATCTGCAAAATTGTTTGTCCTGCTACTGAGGCAAATCTGTGCTGATGAAAGCTGATACTTATTCAAATGTTGATGTAGACTTTTTGACTCAGTCTACAATATCTGTTTACACACACACACACACACACACACACACACACACACACACACACACACACATACAC
>JAPMOB010237044.1:0-21777 GCA_029875015.1 Lepomis gibbosus
ACACATGGATGGACACGCGTCAGCTTGGGATAGGCTTCTTGCAGAATAGTGGCCTTGGACTTTGTCAGTGAAACGGCCACTATAGAGTCCAAGCCCACTAGAGAGCCCAACAGACAACTGTGTGTATTAAAATTGGCACCACTGCAAGGCAGCATGAAAAACTGCATTAAGAGGCTTCAGCACTGCAGCTGAAACAAGCATAGTATATCCCCACAATCAAGTTCTGACATGAAAGTAAGTTTCACAGTGTCAGTTTTGGGCTTGTAAGACAGGCACGATTTGTTTCTGTAAGAGAAACATAGTTTTAATCTCAGATTCCTCACACACGTTCTATAACAGAACCATCTAAGATACCTATTTTCAGATTATTCAAAAGTTGATTTCTGGACTTAGAGAAGATTAATTCAGTACCAGCATCAGATCAGTTAGGGGTTTCTGTTGTAAAAAATATGATAGAAGATTAAAAAAAAGGCAGTGGCATAAATGATTGTGTCATCAGCATAAAAATGACTTATAGTTCCTCGCAATGTTAAAAATTTATATATAGAGTGAATAAGGGAGCCTAAATCACGTGTTCTTACATCTGTGTCCAATATCAGTACAGCCATGAAACCTGCCAGGACACTTACCTCCCCTTTCTCACAGCCTTTATCAGCTTTTGGAGTTCGAGACGTTTTAACACTCCAGAAAAAGCAAGTGCATCTTGAGTTGGGATTTTAAATTTTTTCTGTTTGTGTTTAGTGTTGCAAACCCAGTAGGGGAGAGCGGGGTGAGTTGAGGCTGTGGGGAAGTTGAGCCACCCCTTGTTTCTCAGCAACCACAGACAAAATTGGTCATGTGACCACACATTTCTGAAGAGTTCTCCATTTTACACACCCTGTAATAAAAATAGGCCCATGGAATAAGTTCTAAGCACATTTAAGATCAAAAAACTGTATTTTAGGTTCCTGATTCTTGTGTCAGAACAATTTCAGACAGGTTTGAAAAAATGTTACGCATGGGTGGCACGGGACATGAAGATCAACAGGAAGACTTTAAAGGGATACATTGATATGAATCAAGTAGGGGACACAGCTGCAATGTTTCTTTCTAAGTACAATTGAAGGTTGGGCACGATGAAAGGCCATTCCAGTTTTTTTTGGAAAACCATATTTTAAAAAGTTTATTTTAGATCCAAATTGATTATTCCCATGGATGCACTACATCCTAAAATATATATGTTCATATTTTAGTTGGAGACATCACGGCCATGTACTCACTTTAAAGATACCTCAAGTAAAAACTGTCTTACATGTAGGTAACGAGTAGGTTACTGAAATATGGATGCTCATGGTGGCCTAATAGGACACAAAAGTAATAAGATTAACACCTTCAATTAAGATTTAAATTCCAGAGAAGAGTTACTTTCTATATGAATCACACTATATTTTACTTATGTTCATATTTTAGGCTACCTATGAAACCAAGACAGATTATCAATAATGTGTTAATTGCAAGTCACTTGCATTCCTCAAACTACTCGCCTTCCACCGTGTATGAGATTGCTACACTTCCCGTCAATAAACTAAGAAAACAAGTGCAAATAGTTTATTGAGTCATTTGGACACAAACGTCGTTTTCACTCTGAAAAATAGTTTATTCCATCAACGCAATTTCGAATGTACCTGTTTTCAGATGCTTGTTGAAAAATATACTGCCTAACTAACAGAGTAGCCACGTTCTGTATTTATTTACAAGGTTATGGGAATTACATTTTAAAACAGCGCACATGCAGTCATATCAAAAGCAAGAAACAAAGAGCTGCCGGTCTGCTGCCAACAGGGTTCCTACAGATCCCATTTAAAAATGTTGTCCCTTTACCAAGTCCTGTTCAGAAAGAGACTCACACTGTAGTAAACACTGCAGCGCACCATTACACCCAGAAGACATAAGAAAAACAGCCTCATTGCTAACATCGACTCTGGCTCTGATTAATAAGTCGATCAACAGGAATTTTATTGGAAACTATTTTGATAATTGATAACTAATCTTTTAAGTAAAAGATCCAAAAAATGTTCTTGTTTAAGCGTCCTAAGTGTGAAAATTTGCAGCTTTTTCTCGTGTTTACGCGACAGTAAAATTAATATTTTGGGGTTTAATGACTGTTGGTTAAAGAAAACAAGACATCGATTTGGACTTTACGGCATTGTAAACTGATGTTATGAAGCTCAAAAGATTAATCAATTATAAAAATAATCAGTAGTTGCAGCCTCTGAATTGATAACATACATCAATCGTCAGACATGGAACCACTCAAAACAAAACATTCAAAGCTGGAAATGATCAAATTCATTATGTGTGTTTTAAGACGTGTGTAGGAACCCTGTTTCTCTGTTAGTGTGTTTTCAGTTTGTCTCCAAACAGCGTCATCAAGAGTCCATACAGGAATCCCCCTGTGAGGATGAGCAGAGTGCTGGATACGGGGCCGAACGACAGGAGGGCCCCAAACACGTAGAAGATCAGCAGCAGCAGTATCGTCCTGTAGCTGGCCAGCGGGCGCAGGCTCAGCCTCGGCTGCTGCTTCCTCTCTAAAGTCCGCCGGGATGTCGGGCTCTGCTTTAGTGTTGTGGTGGAACTGGGATCCGTGAAGTAGTGACGACCCAGGCGACCCAGGAAGTCTGGACGTGAGCAGAGCGCATTCATGTGTCCTCCGAACTGTGGGAGGAGAACAGCAGAAGGGTAGGAACGTCTTTAAAGTTAATTTTCTGAGAGGTTTAATTTTGTTTGGTGCTGGGCTGGGAGCTCCCTGGACGATATGCCCAAAAATGGTATCATGATAAAAAGTTTCATTGTCATGATAAATATCAAATCAATATTTGTATGGAGTTTAAAGGCTGATTTTTGCTCCTGAGTGAAACTCTTCTTTACGGTCAACACTTGAGGCCAAACGGTGGATCACAAATCTGAGGTATGATGTTCATTCAAAACTCGGGACGGGGATCGTGAATTTTTATTGATATTGATACCCTTACTGCTTAACAATCCGATTCTTTATCGATACTTCACTATTTTTTAGTGATGGTTATTTGGTAAGACCAGACCCAACGGGCTTGAGGTATGCCTGCACGGTACGAGGAAAATATTCAATGTGTGATTATGTTGTATATTGAGATGACATATCACTTGCGATAAATAAACATATATTGAAGTGTACATATTAACTACCTTTTTTTTTTAAATTTTATATTTTAAATACAGCTAAATGTTGTTTCTAGAGCAGAAACATTAATGTTTACAACAGCAAAGTAACTCAATAACTTTATCTGACATCACAAGCAGTGAGTGACGTTTAGAAAGAATATCATCAGCTGGGATCAGTCCCTCCTCTTCCTCCTCCTCCTCTCTCACTGGCTGCAGGTAACATTTCCATGTAGGAGGAGGAGCGGCTGGTTTGTCTCAGCCAGCAGCTGAGTTTTTAAGACTACAGACCGGTCTGTGCTCCAGACAGACAGCTTTCTATTTAGCTTGTTATTAACATTTGGCTAATGCCAGCTAGCGTTAGCTGTGCTTGCATAAAACATAAAGGATGAGATACTGAGGACAGAGATAATCAAATTTCTACATGTTTACCTTACAGACAGGTGTATTGATAAAGTATTGTCTTTTTACTTGCGAAGGAGCGTAGCTGTCATCAACTAACGTTACAGTAGTTTGAAGCTAACTTAACCCTCAGCGTATTCCACCGCGACGGCGCCGCCTCTCGCTCTGCTGCCGCTGTGTGTGTGTGTAGGAGCCGACAGAGAGCAGGCAGAGACTGCAGCCTGATGATTTACTTATCCATTGCGTTTCAGATTAAATCAGATTTGACGCTCGAGACATAACGTTACATCACAGGACGCGCAAGTCTCGATAGCAGTATCGATAAGCTCCAACAAACATGCATGAGTAAAAAAAGTAAAAGCTTTTTTTAGGCCGCTTTCCTCAACAAAGTAAACATCTTAATAAAAAAATGAAGTTCCTCTCGTCTATGATTCAAGTAAATAAAATCAAATCTTTACGGAATATTTGTTTTTTGTTATTGAAAAAAAATTATATCCCGATAATTACTGTTATAGTCCAGCCATATGCTGGCGGCTGTAAAACCAAAACAATGATCCGAAAAGATGCTGAAGAGGGAACTGTGTTCGATAATATAACTGTTGGAAATGATAATTATCCATCTGGCACTACAAGTTTGTCACCACTGACCCTTTTTCACATTACACACGGCCGTGATCAATTGTTGTTTTAAAGAATCTTAAAAATAACTATTTAAAGAAGCAAATACAAAAATGTCACCATGTTTTAAACCAATTCCAACTGGCTTCATTCCTATTGGTCATAAAATATGTCTTCATTGTTTGTATCGTCTACTTTTGGCTTCCTCTTTCCCCCCCATAGGGGTCGCCACAGCACATCGTCTGTTTCCATGTCGCTGGCGAATAGGACCTTTGCCCAACCAAGTAAGGGGATCTGATGACTTGCATATCTGATTTGCCATGGCCTCCTATGCCAGATGCCCTACCCATTTACCCAGGCTTTGAACAGGCAGTGCACTGGTTTGTGCAACCTGGGGTTCAGTTTCTTGCCCAATTACATTTCGAGATTTGGACGTGAAGAGGTGGGGATCAAACGTCCAAGGTCAGAAGACAACCCGCTCCACCTGAACCAGTTATTACAGAATATCCGACAGCTACTTACAGAAACCACTTACCCTCTCGTTAACCAGAGACGAAATCCTGTAGAAGAGCCTGACCAGCAGGGCGCTCTCGTAGCTCCTAATGGGCTGGAGCTCCGGGTCTCCTTGATATTGAATGTCAAATCTGCGCAGTCCACTTATGATCTGCACAAAAGGACAAATACACAGTCGAGGTTTTAGTCTTCGCCTCTTGGCCCACAGTGCTCCTCTTATTCAGTCATTTGAAACACTGACCTGCCTCCTGCCCAGGTCAGTTAGAATAAGTCCGTTCTCTCCCTGGATGCAGTCTGGCAGCTGCTTGCAGTTGCCGTCATCTTCAGAAGAACCCAGGTTGAAGATAAGCTGACTCAGCTGCCCTTGGTTCAGCTACAGAACAAAAAAAAACAAATGTTTCTACTTGAGCGACTGGAAAGTTCCTCTGAATGTCAGAGCAAAAACAACACATGGGATGTATATGTGTAAGTAACGGGGTATCCCACATATAGGTCAAGATTTAAAGATCTATCCGGCATTCACAACTTTAAATGTCTTTAACTGGTGGAACATGTGCACTTATATGTCAGGAGCTTTTGGATTTTAAAACATGAAGAACACTCACTGGATCTGATTTTTTTCTAAGCCTTGGAAATAAAGAAAGTAATTGTGATTGTTGAAATGTCATTAGGAATCAGCTTATCAATGTTTTTTGGCCATGCTAGCAGCATTATGGCAGTGCTGACCGGATAGTCGGTTGACCACTTCGGTCCAGACTGGAATATCTCAAGACGTATTGGGTGGATTGCCATGAAATGCTGTGCTAAATTTAACAACAGATAAAGTAATGTCACCTTGAAGATTTGACACAGGTTCTCCAAAGCTCTCTCCAAGAATTCGTGGGTCTTTTTCAGACATTCCCCGCTCTCCTCTGGCTCGGACCCAGAGAAGGTGTTGTTGAGATCAGGAGAGCCCATCCCAAACCAGGACAGGAACGAGTTATTAGCCGCCACCTCACTGGAGTGATCCGAAATCCTCTTGGCCGTCTGTCTGGCTTGTGCAATTATCTGGATCAACTTCATGACCTGCAGAATGGATTTAACATTTAGACTTACCACAGTAGGTCTATTACTATGCCGTATAAAATGTTTGCTTTTTGTGGGAAGCATAAAGGGAACTACAGCTTCACGGACTTGCCTGTAAAGAATTTGGTAAAACACACACAACCCCGGCTTAAACCTCAAGGAAAACCCCGACATGATGACTAAACTTACTGCTCCTCTGAGCTCAGCGCCGAACATCTGTTTGTACTGGCAGTCCTGGCCTTCCAAAGCGTAGACGTGGCTCTTCACCTTGAACACCACATCTGTCATCACCCGTTGTCGTGACGACAGGAAGCTGCCTCCTTGGCTCGGCGTCAGGTAGCCGCGGGGTTGGCGGTGATGGAGGACGTGTTCTGGCTCCAGAAACAACTGCTCCCCTGGGGAGAGACGCTTGGTTTAGTATTTATTCGCAGAGTGAAAGTGAACAACCTGCAAAGTCAAACTTATAAAACGGTCCAGCATCTAAATCAGACTAATCTGATTACATTCTCTAATTAATCGTTGGTATATGAAAAATGTCAAAGAGCCAAAGTCTGACATCTTCAGATTCTTTTATTTGACCTACCAACGGATCAAAACAAAGAATATTTGATATTTTTGCTTTTAAATAGGGATGAAACGATTCATCGATTAACTCAATAAAATCGATTAATAAAATTATTCGACACAATTCTTTGCAGCGATGCTTCGTTTAATCCATGTAGCTATACAGCACAGTGTTTCGCAGGGATATTTATTACTGTCGCACATCGCGCTGACGCTGTGAACACGACCTGATTATGATGGAGCTGTTTGCAAAGTGGAGGAAGAGAGAGAAAACAGCAAGGGACAAAGAAGAAAGTGCCCAAACACCTGACAGCACCTGACCAGAAAGCAGCCGGTGTTCTGCCAGCGGACCACAGACAAGGTAACAGTAACTGTAGCATCTGAAATCATGACTGATTGTTGAGTTGAAGCCAAAGTGAGCTGTAGTCCTCAGCTGAAAGTGAGTTTTAACCTCACAGTCAGGAGTAAACTGGGTGTCGGGGAGCTGCACCTTTAACTCACCTGCAGCTCTCTGTAGCTCAGATGATCCCTGCTGCCTGCGTGTGCTGATCCATCCTTTCACCCAGATTCTTTGTCTTTATAATAATAAACAGCTGTTTCGTGTTCAGGATCGCTCATTTGCTGTTTCACGTGTGTTTTCTTGACAAAAAGTGATTTGGAGACCAGCGTCAGGTGACACAGCCGCTGTCAGCTCGTGTAGTGCGTGTGACCCTCTGTCACCGATCAGTCACGTAGTGCGAACGCCTCAACAACTTCTGTCACAAGACGGCAAGTTGTGTGAACGCACGGCCATCGGCCGACACTGAAAGTCGTGTAGTCTGAAAAGCCGTCAGTTTAACTTGTACTCAGGTGATGTTTGTGTTTGTAAAGCAGCTGTCTGGTTGTCGGTCTGAGGTTTGCTCTATGACGCGCTATGAATTTCTGAACGGACTAAGAAATATCTATCACCTATAAATGTGCACAGCTGATCCCGTTAGGGGCCGCCAAGCAAAAGTACTTCTTAAACGACGCATCGATGAATCGTTCTTCGATCTTTCAAAGTTTCGACTAATTTATAAATCATCAACTTGTTAAATCATTTCCGCAGTACAATCTAATCTTATTTGTACCACCTAACAAACTAAACAGTGTCATTCAATCCTAGTTAAATTCACTTGTGGTATAAAAAGTTTATAGATTTTTTTAATTGTTCTCCGTATAACAGAAGCAGCAATAATTTCATGTGAATAAAAAATAGGGCATTACTTTCACATCCCTTTGATAAAATCAAATATCCCAGTAAAACAGAGATAAAACAGTTTGACAGGAAGAAACTGCTCTGTGTGACAACATGTCCTCACCTTTCTGTATCATCTCAGCGAGGTTTGGCTGAGCAAAGACTTTGGCCACCCTGAAAACCATCAGTGCATTTTTGGCGTTAACCAGATCGGTCCTCACGGTTCTGTTCAAAAACACCTGGAAGAGCTTCGTGTACATGAGCAGGTTCTCCTGAACAAAGGACTCCCTGTGAAAAGAGCAAGTTAACGTCAGAGCCAAACAGACGCGGGTCAGCACAGCGTTGCCACATCGAAACTCATCGCCTGCATCCCATCTAGTCTTTAAACCACAGTCTGACCGTGACAGGCTAACACTGAGGTAGTTACACCAGTTACTGTGCGTGTTGTTTCATTCAAGTTTGTAGGAAAATTAAACCCCTCTCCAAAAGCACTTAATGTTCATTGCATCTTGGATTATTCAGAAAAGGTGCCTGAATTTAAGCCAGAAGACAAAGTCATCAAACTCACCATTTGTCAGGTACCGTTCTGTTTGGGTCTGGCTGTGGACTGGTCTTCTCCCCCGTGTATCTCCACGGCTGGATGTAGCTCAGCCAAGTCTCCAACACCTAAACACAGAGATGATTCTCTCTCAACCATAAAGTAAATGCTGAAACTGTGTGTTCCTCAGGAAACAATCATTCTGTAGGCACGACTCTGATCTTCTCGCTCCCCACCACAGGCTGCTTGTTGCAATAATTGAGACATTAAAACCTTCTGTTACACTGAAATGCAGTGTTAAATGGTCAATCAGCTAAATGGCTAAAAGGGACTAACAAAAGATGCAGTTCTCCTGCTAGAAAGGTCCAGGCCAGAGCCACTGTTGGCCAGAAAGTAAAAATAATACCTGTGCAAAGCTGCAAAAATATTTTAGCCCTTTAACAGCAGCCTTTTAAACTAGCTTCTTAACAATGCTTATAGGTCTAAATAAGCGGTTCCGCGGCGCCGTGGCTGTCGGAGCTGGTCGCAGCCCTTGTAGTCAATGGCACTGCAGAAGCCAGAGTAAAAATGTTATTTATATATTTATATTTATAAGTGCTGGCCCTGTGATGGACTGGCGACCTGTCCAGGGTGTACCCCGCCTTTCCCCCAGTGTCAGCTGGGATAGGCTCCAGCCCCCCCCCCACGACCCTGTACGCAGGATAAGCGGTTGAACGACGGATGGATGGATTTCATCATCTAGGAGATGCACTTCAAGGTCTTATTTTGATACAAAGATTTGTATATTAGCAGAAATGCAGCACATCATGGATGTGAAAACCAGTTAAGTTTATGTTTTTATTTATTTAAATTTTAAAGTTCAATAAAAATATGTTGTCTCTAAAATCAATGAACAATCGTGATCTTTAGGTCTGCAACAATGATAAAAAATGTAAATAAGTAAAATATATATTATGTCAGGGAGCCACTAGAGGGGCTAAAGAGCTGTACGCGGCTCAGGAGCGGCAGGTTGCAGACTCCTGGTCTACACAGAGCTAATTCACCGGAGAACATAGAGCCAACCCACGAGCTCTAACTGCGGACTGATCGACTGACCGTTGAACCCCCGGGTTAAAAACAGAGAAATATTTATTTTGGGCGAGACTTACCGCTCTGAAAGAGGCGTCTAGAGGCCAGTGACCGAAGCAGTGCTGGAGAAACAGGTACAGCTTCTGTTGCACAAATCGCTGCACCACCACTCTGTAGGCAAGAGGAACATCAAACACTACGTGTAGTTAAAGCGTAGCATTTTATATGGGCAGAAAAAAAAAGAGTAAGACCTGCAGCATAGCCACAGTGAAGCTGACCTCTTGAACTCCTCCAGCGGGCTGGTGTGAGTGTGCGAGTGGGCTGAGGGGGAGGAGGACAGCTGCTCGGGCTTCAGGCTGCTGGAGAAGGCATGCAGATGTTTCACCAGGAGACGCACCACCAGCACGTGCTCCTCCGTCGGACTGAAAGGCTCCTGAAAAGGAAACCGGTCACAAAGTGCTACACGAACGCATGAAACCCAATCAGCTCCCAGTTCCCAAAGCAGCCAATCGTAACGCATCCCCAGTCCAAAAGCAGCCAAACAATCACCAAAGGCTCTGAGCATTTTCTATTTTACAGAGTACAGAGGTCTCACGCCTATGAATCACAACCAGTATATTACAGGGAGAGTCTGGACCAGGTCATTAGCCCCTGTTCAGTTTCATGCACTGGTGAATTTACCTTGCTTTTCTGTTTTCTGTGGCAGAGAGCTGTGTTAGTATGATTTTGGTCCTAAATTCTAAAAAGCAATAGCAAATGGCAGAAGTGCTGCTGGTGGTTGTTTCATCTGAGTTATTCTTACTGTGTTAAGTCTAGTTTGTATTTGGTTTCTTCTCTTTTTAACAAGATAATTTTATCTTCTGTCTGCACCCTTTTAATGCCAGAACAACTTGGCCAGGACACTCATCTATGTGACCAAATACGACATTCAATACACTCAATAATAATAATAATTATAATAATAATACATTTTTTACTTATCCCAAGTCGAGGTTGTAAAACAGGGCTAAACGTTTTTTTTTGATTTTAGAGCTTTTTAATCATCCAGTTTGAAATGATGCTTAATCACAACAGAGATTTATCAAAATGTAAGTATCAAATTCCATTTATAATTAAAAGTGGGACCTCAGTGCTCCATTAATTGCTAAGAGCAAAGCTGCTTTGTCAAAAGGATGCAATTTTTCCTCTTCTAAAATAATGTCAAGAACTAAAAGCGTTTATTTTAGCATGAAATGATTTAATGAACGGCATGTAAGATCAAATTTGTGTAAAATGTAGTAGTATTTTGCTTTACACAGAGCAGCAGTGTCCATATGAACACATAGCAGCAAAGCACACCAGAATTAGTGTAAAAAAAGAAGACATGCTTTAAAAAAAAACACAAACAGCCAAACAGAAGCAGCAGCTCAAAGATTCAAATTCCAAAGCTGCTTTCTACAATTATTTTCCCTGTCAAGGATACTTCTCTGTAGAAACTCACAATTTAAAGTCAGGCTGGAGGTCTCGTGTAGGAATTCTAGCAAAGAACCAAACACTGCTGCTTGTGGATCCCAATATGAAAACTGACAACAGCCTAAAGGCGTTAAACACTAAACTTTAAAGTCATTGAAAGGGAAAACTAATCCCTGACCTCAGAGTAAAAAGAAGCCAACATGAAGGAACTGCTGCTGCTTAATAAGGCTGAACTGTCTTAATATATTCACAAAACATTGTGCATCACAATTCATCAGTGAATCACTTCCACCTTTTCTTGAGCCAACTGGTTTGTTTTTTTAAGAGCAAAAGCAGAAAAGGATCCAAACCGATCAGTCGTAGCCGACCTCTGCCAGCCTCAGGCTGCTGACCGGAGGGACTACGTCTCACCGTGTTTGTCAATATAAGAGAAGTACCCTTGACTGTGACCTTAACTGATTGAGGTTTACCTCCAGGAGGCCCCAGAGGGGCGGGGGTGAGTGAAAAGGTAAAAGTACTTGGTAGGTGTGGAGGGTCCCAGAGCCTGGTGGGGCGTGGGGTTGGCACGGCATGCTGGACATACTGAGGCGATACTGCAGCAGCGCCAGCTGTTCAACCGTAACCACCAGGGGGGAGAGGAAGATGAGTAAGAAGAAAGACAACACAACACAAGGTGGAGGAAGAACAACAGCGAAGAGAGAGGAAGGGGGAAAGTGACAATAAGAGAGGAAGAGGAGGAAGGAGAAGAAGAAGAGGTGGCAGGAGGAAGGTAAATATGAGAACAGGAGAAAAGGAGGCAGCAAAAAAGGAGAGTGCAACCAGACAGAAACAATTGGCCAAAAAACGTTCAGGAGGAAAGGAGCAGAAAACAGGAGAGGGGACAAACAGAAATAAAACATTGACTGTGAAACACAACGCTTCAACCGCTGGGGACCGAGACCTTTTACTACACTCCAGACACACAGACAGATCACAGGTCTGCAGGGACGGGAATCATTAACACAGGGTCAAATGTCTGGTAAACGCAAAAATCACTACTGGTAAAGACAGGAAATGAATGAGATACTTTTTTGTCCATGAACAAATGAATAATGATGATTTGACTTAGATGTAATGATCACGTGCTTCCCTCTGAAGCAACGAGAGCTTTTTTTTTTTTAATAATTCCCATCCCTGATGTTTATCATCATTAACAGAGCGAACTCAAAACTGTAAGACTTTGTTTTGTGCAAAAACACACAGGAAATGATGTGTTTTGTAAACTAATCTTTATTCAACAAATGACTTTTTATTATGTATTACTGATTAATATCTGATGGAATCCAACATTGAGATGGTGTCTCAATGTCTACTGTACTGCTCTCTCAATCTACACTGTAGCTCTGAGAACATCTCTCATTTCAAGACTCGACTTTAGCGTGGGTCAGTGAATCTAAAGTCAAAATCTTACAGTTTATAAGTGCACTCGTAACACAGATGGACACAGAACATAACACAATAACACAAACCCGTGGTTAATATATTTTGAAGGGATGCAGGAGAGAGACACTCGACAAAAAGTGCACTTTATTTTGCAGATCATTGATCAGAATGTTAAAGGAGCTGAAAGGTTATCGTCTTTGTTTCCTTTGCAGCGTTATGAAGCAGTAATGGAGCTCAATCCTTTATACTTCATAAGGAAATTAACAGCAACAATTTTGTGATTTGTGATTAGTCACTTTTCGAATAGTCAGATTAATCAATATTAAAATATTAGTTGCAGTCCTGATCTTAACTTTTACAATCAGCGCTGTGACTTTAGATTTTGCAGCAACTGCAGACGACTTTACTGCCACATAAATACTGAGGAAACAGTGTTACAGGGTGGAGAAGCAGGTGTGTAGAGCATCACACTGTCCATGCAAACTACACAGCTGAGGGTCAAAGCGTATGAAGTATACTGTGTGAATGAAAGAGTAAAAGGAACAAACACCACCAGCACAAAGTCTCACTGGGAGGGCTTTTAATGGGGGGCAACCAAACCCACAGTGTATTAAATATTACATTAATACATGGTCAACATATTCAAAGAGGGAAATAGATTTTCTACCTCTACCTAATGTACTGCAGCTATAAGATGTGGGCTATTTTAGTTGTACACTTCAGAGTCGAGGCTCAATTCTTTCTCACTCTCATTCTTTATTTAAGCTCCATGTTTCTTTAATCATTGTGTAATAAAAAGATATGGCTTCCTATAATCACCTGTTAGAAAAGCAATTTCAGTCATCTGATTTGATTTTACTTTTATTTTATTCTCTGCACTACATTCCCCTGTGCTGTCGTGCCAATTTAAGATTCTCCTACCAACAAAGGAAGATCTTCTGTCAACTACGGAGCGTTTTGAACAAAGTCATTTACAATCTGGGTTTAACTGATTTTATCCTGGTGAAATCTTTGCACTCGTCACCTCTGTTATAGTGACTCAGGGAAACAAGGACTCGCACATTAACACGTATATCAGGTCACCCCTCTATCGACTTTCCTAATACAAAGTGATTTTTCCATGAATCATTTCTTGAAGGTCTTTGTACAGACTGTGAAAACAAATTTCCTCCACTGAGGACAATAGAGAATGAATCTGAATTTCAAACACTTTTTCTGAGTCTGACTGAAAGTAAACACAGAAGGAACCCGCCTGAACTGACTAACTGTCTAACTGAGGACCTGCATCCAGGGCGACTCCGCGGCTGACCTACTCATGCTTCAGATTTATCTGTACAACTTCCTGTGCAGCCTCCACAGAGTCTCCAGAAACCTTCACCGCGTCACTGCTTTGTGTTGGTGTTTCACGTGCAACCACACACAGAGAAGGTAACAAAACACACACCTGATGACGCGGACATGCCGGCATGCAAAGGATGTGAAGAGGAAGCGAAAGCACTACTACCAGGAACACATGCCAAATTCCTTAATGCAGTGGCGTTACTCTGCAGCTACTCATACGCTACACATTCTAAAGGGATTTTAAAAACACATTTCAAATATGACCTTGAAGATGTGACGCTGCTAAAGGGGGGAGCAGGGATGCCTGCTGTGCGTTCACACTGTAAGCAACTCAAGAACCGTTTTGACTTAGGTCAGCTGATTCATGTCTCACTGCAAAAGAACCAGCTGCAGCCAAAGCTTCCAACAGTTGCTTAACACTACAATTTTCCTTTTATGGACAACTTCACCCTAGAAGTTTGTATTTACCAGCCACAGGAGCTGGTACAGATGACGGGACAGAGATGGTGGAGGTGGGGAGGGGGCGGGTGTGGTCAGCCAGTCAACAGCCAGCTGTGCGGTGCTGCAGTGCAAGGTGAGGAGAGGAATATTTCTCTTACCTTCACCTGAGGAGACTGCAGCTTCTGGTACATGTCCAAGGAGTAGTGATGGAGCCAGATCTCCACAAACATCTTTAGCACAAACAGATTCAGATGCTGAACTGTAAAACATTTCTATAATCTCTGACTTTGAAAACATTTCGTTTGTCAACTCCACAGCTTGATTTGCGACTTTACCTGTAACAGAGTTTCCGACCTCCAGATCTCCTGGGCTGCGGGGTCGGCGTTAACTGAGGGTTGATGGAATATGTGATGCTTGAGGAGACTGGGGCTGTGAACGCCGTAACCAGCAAAAGAAACACTGGAGGATCTGTTGAAATTAAGGTGGGACGAGAGGGGAAAAAGAAAATACTGTGTCAAACATTAAACTGTTCCACCTGCTGGGATTTTCTTCACTAAACGGTTTGTTTAAATGCAGTACATCAAAATAACATTCTGATCTTCACCTTGTCCTGCTAAAAACAGATTTATTAAACCTTTCTTGCTATAAATACCTCGGTGAAGGCGCGGTGACAGAACCTCTGGAGTCGGAGAAAGGGGAAGGAGGCACGTTTCCTTCACTGGGGAGGAAGTATTTGAGGTAAGTGTCCACCAGCACAAAGTAGGCGCTGTCAGAGCAGCTGACATGTTGGCCTGGAGGGTAGATCTGAAAACATGAGCAGTCCTGATCAGTTCTGCCTGTGCGAGCTCAGCCAGCTGGTTCTGCTCATTCTTAAAACTTAAAAGTTATTTCTCATTACTTAACAGTATTCTGTATAAAGCTTAAAATGACAGCCAGCTGTGACCAGATTGGGAAATAACAACTGACTTTTAGGATTCAGAGCACATGAAAACTCTCACAATTTTAACAACACACTTGGGCAAACTCACCTTTGGCGTAATGAGACAGTAGGCAAAATTGAACATGAAGAATTCAAATGGATCTGAAGAACATTAAGGAATAACCCAACAGCACATCAATGCAAAGTCCCCGCCCCATGCCTTGTCTCATTGTCTCACCCTGAATGCTTTGTCAAAGTCTACAGACTAAACTGAATACGTTTGGGGTTTGGTCGATTGGTTGGACAAAACGAGGCATTTCAAAACATCATCTCGGACTGTGGAAAGATGAAATCTTGGGAAAGGATACTGAGAGCGAGGTTCAGAGTAGGCACACCGGACAGGGGGAACTGCAGCTTGTTGTGGAACAGCGGACAGTCTGGGAGGACGCCCTCTTGGATGCAGGCCTTCACAGGACCCTTCAAGAGACACCAAGGATCAGAATTCAAGCTGGGGCGGATACATGTGGATCAGGCTCAGAGTCTGTTCCTGCTTTTAACTCACATTTCTAGATAAAAGCTTTTTTCTGTATTTATTTTCTTTAAGTGTACATGGACTTGTTCAGGTTTAAAATATTAACTGTTGTAAACCTCTGTGTGTGACACCAGGTTTTATTTGACTTGTCTATGTTTTAAATTTATATCAATGTAAAGCACCTGGTTTCCTCTAGGGCTGAACGATTTGGGGGGGAAATCTAATTTTTATGCCAGATTATGAGATTACGACGTTTCATTTGTTTTTGTAAAATGTACACACCCTGTGCCCGCTCTGATAGGGGAGTAGGACCGCAACAGGAGGCGCATGGCGCTTGTGATTGGTTAGCAGGTCTGTTACACAAGGACAACGGAATGAATCTGTAACTGCATGACTGTTTAAAACGGGTGAGCTGTATAATTAACCTACATTTTAATCGCCATCTTCACGATTAGCTAATCACATTCTTTCAAATCACAATTCCGATTTGAAAATGATTAAATCGTTCATCTTGCTTACCTCTGTTTAAAAGTGCTTTACAGATAAAGCTATTATTATTACGGCTGACATTTTGTCAAAACAAATACCAGTTAAAATATTTCAGCTGTATGTGTCATTATGTATCTGCACTTTACCATACATGATGCAATTTGTGATAAAATGTCACAATTGATGCAGAAATCAAAAACATGCTCATCAGATTAAGTGTTAATTTCCCCAACCTTAACCTCAGACCAAACAATGACTTTGTTAAACTTTAGCATTTTAACCAAACTTTATCAATAAATATTCTAATATTTCATCTATTAAATCTAAACCTTTGCATATTATCAGCATAACTGCCAACTATCTAAGTCGAATGGTCAAAAAAACAGCTCTGCATGGACATCAGTTTTTCTGATTTATTTGTAATCCACCACGTCTGTTCTGCATAATATTCCTTTATTGATGACTATTTTCCAGCAGCCCCACTGTTACTCAAACTGCACTGTCACAGTAGGTTCTCTGTAGCTTTCTGTAAACACTCTGCAGGAGGTATCTACCTAAGCAGTTTGAGTCTGAGAACAAGTCAAACATGCACAGGTGAAGTGCTGAACTTGTGCTTGATACATGTATTAGACAGGTCAGTCACAACGCCGCAAAGTCAAAACTCGGAAGTTATTAGATGCTTTTCACATGGAATAACTCGTTCATGGCAGATAGGATGTCAGTGCTCGTTCTAAATAAATTGCATAAGAGATTTAAAAAGCTGTTCACACACTCATACGTACAGAGAATCACTAAGTGCAGCTAATGCTGCAAATAGACAACCGCTCTTACCGGGAGATAATTCAAAGGTATTTCATATTTGTACTCTTCCGCTTGAAGTTTATACACCAGCTTCATCATTGGCCCGCTGAAAACAAAATCAGATAAGAAGTTTAATTTGATGCTTTAAACAAACTTAAGCTTATGCGAACACAGTTTGCTGTGATCGTACAGAAGAGAAACTAACCACCTGGGGTTTAGAAACTCCATAACAATGTGGTACTCATTGTTCCGCGAATGCAGGAGTCGCAGGTTCCAGCCGGCGATGATGCCGTCCAGACTGCCAAACACACTCTCCACCAGCCAGGGGAAAATCAGGTGCAGCTCCTAAAGGGAAACACATATTTATACTCAGTTTTAATGACCTGCAGTAAAAGACAATGCAACGCAGAGCTGCACTGAAACGACAGTGTTGGAGGAAGATAACAACAAATATTAGTATTAATTTAGATAGTCAAAGCTATGACAGGAGCCTCTGACTTCTGGGAGGTAAGAGACATCAGAAGTTGCAGATTGATTCAGATACACCAAGTTTAGACTCAACATAAAAGTAAAAATGAAGAGCAGAACAAATTACACTTGGTGTGGTTATGGGTCAGTGTTGTCCTCAAAGCAACTCTGTGGCCAGTCTCACTGTGACATTGTGGAGACTGCAGCTACTGACCACAATGCAACGCACACACAGGCTGTAATACTGCTGCCTCACACTCATCCTTTGTGCCGCTCACTGAAGCTCCAACAGCTGCTCTCAAACAGACCTCCAACTGTCCACAGTGGCACCCTCACATGCCTAGATAAACAATCATTTATTATATACTGAGCTATTCTGGTGCACTAATGTCTGTAACACAGACATCTATGCTGTAGTAGAGAAAGTCTATGAATTTCTCTACTACAGCATAAATCCAACCTTTACTCTTCTGAGCATCTCATTCTGCAAGCAAACAACGAATTAAAGTCCGAAGTACAAACTCCCTTTGAAGAGAAAGTTAAGATACTAAAAGTGAAACTAAGAAGTCACAGCGCTGGCAGCTGTCTCCTCATTCTTCAAGCATTAACCATACAAGGTCGGCACTGCCCTGCTGTTTCCAGTCAAGAGACAAACAGCTGACTCCGTTCGCAATGATGTGTGTACAAATCCAATTATAGTCTTTCCTAAATAATTCTAGAAAATAAGCAAGAAAATAACAACCACAGGTCCGAATCAAACCAACGTGGCCATGATGTAGTGATGCTCAAACTGTCCTGAACAAAGCCAGGTGGAGGAAGTATCGTTCAGTTACTGGTCACGCAGTTGGCGGTTAAAAAGACAACAAACCCCTCCAAATTTCTACCTGGATATTTTACATCACGTAGCACCGGCAGGTTTAAGTTTTTGTTGGTCTGCAGCGCAGATCAGCCCGTCTCGTAAGACAAGCGGGTGTTAAATAAGTTAACAATGCAGGAATTTCGAGGAAGAAACTCTGCATCAGGCATCCTTATCGCCACAGATCACATAGCGCGACTTGTTTGCATGTGCCATACAAAGGGGACCGGTGAAGTACGTGGGCCACATTTGCAAACATGCAAAAATCACACAGTTGGCCCCCGCAGAGAGGCCAGCAAAGGCCTTTCATTAAAGCAGCTCACATTTACAGAATCCATGTATCTCCTTGAATTAGTTAATGCATATACATCCCTACATGCATAAACATATCAAAAGGTGCAGACCAGAGAGCTGTTGTTTGGTCCGCACCAGAGTTTGAGTCCAACGTTCACACCAGCTCAAACTAACCGCCTCAGGGTGCAGTTCTGTTCAACAGGACTAAACGAGGTCGGTGTGAACCCGCCCATAACTGCATCTACTGCACCAATCAGTTGTTTTCTTTTACCAAGTGGAGGTTAAGGGTGTGAAACTATCATAAATCAACTTCAGCCATATCCAATGTTTGTCTTCATCTTACATGAATCAGTTATTTCAGGACATGTGGCTTTTAAAAAGTGCCTTTCACAACTTTACATAAGACTGCAAACACAAGACAGTGGTGGGAGCGTTAACAGTACCTTGGCAGGATATTCATCAATGATCTTCACCAGGTCTTGGCATCTCTGGAGGAGAGGTTTGGTGGTGGCATCAGCCTTAAGATTGGCCTGGAGCAACAACAACACAACACATTAATCAGCACAATTCATCTGTCACCACTCAGATGGAAGTTAAATACAAAATCCAGCTCAAAGTTTTAGCTTTAAGAGAGTGTAAGGATCGGATTAAGATTTAGATGTAAGCGTTCATTAATCATGTTGATTCTCGACTAGAAAATGTGATCAACAACGTAAAGAGAGACTCACCAGCAGGAAACTGGGCTGCTGCAGTGTTGGAGCAGACATGTGGGACCCTATTATTTATTATTTCCTTTGTACAGTCCACTTGGATCCTTGCCTGGAGGTAACAAACACGACTTTAAAATTTCTTCAGTTGCAGTTAGCTGCAAACTAAGTTAGCATAGCGTTACTTTGTTAGCTCCCTCAGCTGAAAACCCACGCGCTGATCATTGAAACAAATGCATGCTGTGGAAACAGGATGCTAACTGTATGTTCTGTTCATCCGACAACAATGTCTCCTATTGACCGGAAAACTCAACTGACAGGCAAGCAGGCGGTGAACCATGCGAGTTAGCATGAGCGGGCTTGCTAACGACAGCTAGCTGTAACTAACGGCTAGCAAAGAGACATAAACAGATAGCAACCGCCGTGAAGTCGGCAAATGTCCCCGTTAAACACGAACTACAGATGTGGAGTGAAGTTTAACACTTTCAAGTGGACACTTCTTTACCTTCTCCGCGGACAGTAGCGCAAATGTTCGACTACTTTTCCATCAGCCGCGTTTCCATCAGTGGTTCAGCTCAGACAGTTCAAACACGACGGAGCGTCGTTGAATTCTTCTTCTGTGGTGTTTCGCTGGGTGGTCACGATGCTGCACATCACTGCCCCCTGCTGGAGTTACTGAGCTCCGCCAGTGTACATCTCCACTGTGGATCACTTTCCTCGGTCCTGTTCTTACCAAACAGGCATAATAATAATAATAATAATAATAATAATAATAATAATAATAATAATAATAATAATAATAATAATAATAATAATAATAATNATAATAATAATAATAATAATAATAATAATAATAATAATAATAATAATAATAATAATAATAATAATAATAATAATAAAAGGAGGATGTTACCCATCAAATAAATCCATCACACTCTCATCGCAGCGTCAAGTCCATGGAATGTTTATAATTTTTAATTCATTCATTCATTTCGATTTTTAAGTTTGTTTTATTTTATTTCCATTATTATTTATTTTATTTTAACACACATAAAGACACTTTTACCGTTTTATTTATTTTTATTTAAGGAACTGTGTGAAATTAAATGTTCTTTTGTATAATATTTTAAGCTTTGGCAATATTGTTGTTTGACATTGATGCATATAAAGCTGATGAATTAATGATCAAATTGAATGTATGACTGAAATGAATCGACATTTAGAAAAAAGTAGAAGAAGAAGAAGAAAGGCTCCAGAGGCGAGGAGCAATTGTAAGTCGCTAAAAGCATCAGCTAAATGATGAGCAAAAAGAATCATACATTTAAAAATTAAATTATCCAACAATTATCCTCAGCCCTGTCCACTACCTCTGCAGTTAATATGTTTTATTCAGGTCAGATAACCATGATCTGAGGGTGGTGATGGCGCAATGAATAAGACACTTGCCTTTGGTGTGAGAGAACCATGTTCAATCTCCAGCAATTGTAAGTCGCTTTGGAACAAAGTGTCAGCTAAATGATTGTAAATGCAATTAATGAAGTAAATATACTAATACTCACCATAACAATACTAGTAAAATTAAAAGCACTGCATTGAAAATGTTACTTAGTAAAAGTATGGCAGTATAATCAGGAAAAAGTACTTAATGTAGAATGAAAAACACTTTGCTTTAACACTTTAATTACTCATTGAAGTGACTAAATCTAACAACAAATTATACAATATCCATAATGCAATAATCTGATTCCCACAGCATCTTTTGGGACCTGTCTGCAACACTTTATTCATTTGGAAATTCTCTCTGACAGCCCTCAAATTTAACCAAAGTAACAATATGCAAACAACATGTGAGTGACTTTTATTTCACAGAAAATTTAAACCCTTGAAGTTTTTATGTTTTTATTTGACATCATTTTCGTGGCTTATTCACATACAGTTTAGCAACATTTCAGTACTCAGTTCTTGATCTCCAAGTAGAGTCATGAAGTTTAAACAAAAGTTTTGCTTATGAGAAACACAGGTTTATAAAAAGAGAGAAAATACACTAAACTCTAGAAGAAAACTATCAAAAATAGAGTTCTTTAATATACAGTGATGTGAAAAACAATTACTGGTTATGCAGCAGAATTAATAAGCTTTACAAAGTGGATTTTCAAGCAAGGTCCATTTCATGTGTGCGTTTCCTTTGAGGCCTTTATTCCACCCATCAGGTACGTATGAAGCGAGCGAACATAAATACATGTTGAAAACATTACATGTTTCTGTTGTATAGCGCTGAAGTGGGCAAACACTTTTCTTGTTTAGTCTTCTGTCCTTAATTTATGCTGTGTATATATATAATAAACATATTTCTGTCTGCATCGTGTGTGAGATCCTGATACATTTCCACCTGCTTGCCAGTCCGTTATGAAGAATCTGCAGATTTGCAACCCATTTCATGTCACATAAGAGGCACTAAAGAACTCTGGTTGTATAGAAGGTCTAAACAGATAGTTTGGATAGAAAAGGGGACATTCTCTAGAAAGTATTGTTGGAGTGTATATAGCCTATACTTGCAAATTCATAACATTTCAGTAAAAGTAAATAGTCTGACAAGGTTTCCTACTTTAGCCCACTAGTCTCTCTACTCAACTTTAAACTCAAGTCAGCCAGCTTAAGCAGTTTTTTGGCATTGCTAAGCTAATTCTCTTGGCTAATCGGGGTATTTTAGCAAAAACAACAAATATTAATGTAAAGATACATCTGAGAGCCACATGAAATTGTAGCTTGTACTTAAAAAGTTGACATAGTGTTAGCAGAAATCTACGGAGCCCTCCTGGTGACATTGATGAAAAATATATTAATTTGAGGCCTCAAATTAAAAATTCGTGGCCACAAATAATAATTTTGAGGCC
>JAPMOB010237051.1:0-54277 GCA_029875015.1 Lepomis gibbosus
GATACTCACCCTGCCAACTCCCTTTTCTCCATACTCCCATCAGGGAGAAGGTTGAGAGCTATTAAGACAAAAACCTCCCGTTTTCTCGACAGCACATACTGCAGAGCCATTAAAGCTCTAAACAGCTCTCAAAACCTGAACCAGCTCCTCAGGGGAAAAAAAGGTTCTTTTAACGAGTCTGCATAATTTGCACATTTTTCTATATCGATTTTATTATACCTTTTCATATGTTTTTATACCAACCATGTTGGAGTTGTTGTTTTTTATTTATCTATTTATTGTAAAATTGTGGATTTGCGCTCTGCATCCATTTGTAAATTGCCATTTTTATTTGACATCAGCCACTTTAGCCTCCTGGACTGTTATCCAGGTATGCGGTAAGCGGTGTGGTGTTCTGTTTTTTTGTTTGTTTTTTTAATCTGCCTGTGGAAAGTGACATCCCATGCGGGATATCGTTGTGTATGTACTTGTTTTATGTTTTGGTTGTATCTTGTTGATGTCTTGTTATGAGCACACTGAAGCAAATCCCTAACAACTTTCACAGAGTTGAATGGCAATAAAGTATTGAATCTGAATCTTATGTTCATACAACTTATGTAATCTTTACAGTATTTTTTTAATTCTCTGGTTTGAGCTCTCCTCACCAAAGGAGTTAAATCCAAACTATCAGCTTACTTGACGTGCAGGTCTGCATAACGTGTGTTTGAACCATGGGAGGAAGTGCAATTAAAGCAGACCTTCACAACCACGGCCTGAGTGACAGTTCCTGTATTTCTTGTTTATCTCGTCACTGTTGTTCCAACACAAGAAACTGTCACCATTAAAACTTTCTAGAGTTGCACAGTCCAGTATTTTAAAAGCCTGTACAGGTTTTTGACGACAGATAAAGCTTCAAACTCCTGGATCTGTCAATCCAAACCAGTCTTTCTGAATCATGTTTCATGATTCACCTGTACCTGAAAACAAGCCCCCCCACCAACACTTGCATTTCTTTTAGTTTTTATTTATCTAAGGCAGTTTTTGGTGGTCTGAACAACCACTTAGAGGGATATCTGCTTACCACCACAAGCTACGAACTCAGAAATGGCTCATCTAAAGTAAACACCTCAAATGATAAACATTTTGAGCTGTGGGGACTGAGCAGACAAACAATAAATATATGTACATGTATGTGATGCAAACTAAACTTATTAAATCTTTCTCGTTTAGTTCTTCCTCTTCCTGCTCATCATCTTCGCTGTGGAAGTGGCTGCTGGGATCTGGGGCCTCTCCAACAAGGACAGGGTACACGACACCCACATCTTGGATTTATTGTTGGCTGGCAAAGTCTGCATTCAATCAGTAACTTAAATTAAGTCTGTTTTCAATTTCTTTGTGTCTTCAGGTGGTGGAGGACGTTACAGAGTTCTATAAGCAGACTTATGACAATTACAGAAACACCAAACAGGAAGCACTAAAGGAGACCCTGCGTCTCATCCACTTTGGAGTAAGAGCACACGCGCACAAACACACCCCTGATCACAAATGTATTTATATGCTCTCTTTTGCTTCTACTCCTCACATTATTCTCAAATCCTCAATCATAACTGGGTGGTGATGGCGCAATGGATAAGACACATACTGGGTGTACTGGTTTGTGACCAGATACCTGCAAAACTAAAACATTTCACATCAATCTCAGCTCTACTTTGTGTTTAAATGTTAGCATGCTAACACGCTTAACTAAGATGTTGAACATGATATACACAACAACATTATACTCTTCAGCATATTAGCATTTATCTCAAAGCACTGCTATTAAGCAGTGTGAGAGCTGCTAGCATGGCATTGTTTTTAGGTGCAGAGTGTAATGTGTATTCTGAAATGGACTTCAGAACCTTTTTTATTTGGCATGAATTTGTTATACATTAAATGCCTATTTTAAAAAATATTGTTAAGGCTGTATATACTGAGTGGAAACATGATTGGTCTGATGGTTTTTTTTGTTGTTTTCCAGAGTAACTAAATTTATTTTGGCCCTGTTTCTTGTTCACAGCTCAACTGCTGCGGCCCCACAGGGACGGTAATCGATGCTGCTAAAGACACCTGCCCCAAGAAGACGGGACTGGAGGTCTTGATCACCACGGTAACACAACAGACGGCGTTTGACTTATACTTAGGTCACAAAAAGACATCATGTTGATCAGGGTGCCTCACTAATGCTGAATTCAACCTGAATTTCAAAATAAATCTTGATGCACTCTTCCTGTTTAGAAAACATGACCACCGTGAGCTGTTAATATTCTGAACGGAGTAAGACTTGGTGTTAAAGCATGTCTTTTTTTTTTTTTTTTGCCTCAGAGCTGTCCGGCCGCCATCGATGAGATGTTCAACAACAAACTGCACATCATCGGCGGGGTCGGGATCGGTATCGGTGTCATCATGGTGAGTCTGTGACCTTCTGTCTACTGTGGTTGAAGCTTGCTATGCTAACATTAGCTGGGGGACCTACTGAAGCACAACCAGGGTGTGGGTGCCAATTTGTAGCTTTAAAAATCCCGTTGAGACATAAAAACACTCTGCTTTGAATAATGATTGTGTCTGATTATTTTTATACCAAGACATCTCTAGTCGCAAGTAGAAATCTCTTTATTTTAATGGCTCAAAAGCCCAAAAGGTTGGGGGCCATTGCTGTTTGACGCTATCAGTAAAATAATACCATAACACCTGATGTTTTAAGTTTCATTTTAGCTAAAAAAAAGAGTGAAGTCTAATGTGGTTTTAACTCCATGTTTCCTTCCTCCTCCTTCTCTGCAGATCTTTGGGATGATCTTCAGCATGATGCTGTGCTGCGCCATTAAGAGGTCCAGAGACTTTGTCTGAACAAACACAAAAGCCCCACCCACCTTTAATTTATGTGTGGTCACTTTCAAATCCTGCTTTAGAGTTTAAATCAGTTTAATAATCGTGCATCCCTTAGTTTGGATCCATACAGGATGGTCATGTTGACCTGTGAGAGTATGGAACAGTGTTCATTTTGACTTAAGTAAAATAAATAGGGGTGTTTTTAGTCTGGTACCCAATATAATGAAGTCACATCCTACTTTTCATCTTGACAAAGAACAGCCGATCATCTGCAGGAAAGACATTTATGACTCTGCTGCCCTCTGGAGGATATTGAAGATCACTCCTATTAACTCTGTTTATCCTTTCTGTCACCTCTTTATTGTTGGATAATATTCCGGCTGCAGTTTATGTAAAATGTGTTGAAAGTTTTCCTGTGTTGAGTTGTAATATAACAGGCTTTTTGCAGCTAACTGAATTTTATTGACACATTTTTAATTGTGGTTACACATTAGAAGCGTTGGGTTTTTGTTTTTTGAGAGCAGAAGTGGAGTTTTATGCAAATATTTTGATGAAGGCAAACATTCAAATATATTTAAAGTGACAAATAAATTAACTAATAAACACTGTTTTGTGTAAAACTGAGCCTTCTTGTAGAAATGGTAAAATCTTTTCTGGATGGTTTTCAGAGACGACCGTAGCGACAAAGTTCCCTGATGTCATTATTGTGACAACTGATTGCTTTTGACTTGAAACATGAAAGTCTGTTTGTAGGCGGTAACAGAGTAGGAAAAGATAACAGATCAAGTCTTATTTGTATGACCTAAACTACAGCATTTTTCTTTTTGGCCATGTCAGCCAGTAGAACCACCAAATATCTCAACTATTCAATGGATTGCCATTGCCAATAAATTAATGCAGCTAAAATTTTTTCCTTTTTTTTCTCTCGCTTTTGTGCTTTATGTCCATGCAGTTACAAAAGGATAAAGCAGGGTTTTACCTTTTCACATTTTCATTTGTGTATAAAATATTTACCATCTGGGATGGTTAGATTAAAAATGGCAGTTCTCCATCTACCTGTTTTGGGTGAATAGCAAAAATCTACTTTTTTAAGAGAAGACCTGATTACTGTCGTCCGCACAGGCAAAGTCAAACTAATCAGATGAGTGAATATTTTTAGGTGGCTTTTATTTATGCATTTTTGTTTAATTTTTTTCCCTGCAAAAAACAAACAAAACAAGTTTACCATCTTATTCACAATTAAAATGCCCTGAGTTTCTCATTTCAAAAGTTTCTCAAGAGAGAACCTAAATTTAAAAACCTCATTTGCCTAAATGGCTTCATACCATGTCATAATTTATATGGTAAGTTTTTCAGAATTCAGAAGAAAATAATTAATAATTTGTATTTTATTTTTCTTAGATTTTGTCACCATATCTCCATTTAGTTTTCATTTTTAGGTCTTGTTTACTTAAGTTTTACAATCACTTTTACGATCTTTTCATCCAAAGCAAATGTTTAATATAAAAACTAAAATCCAAGTTGGACCATTGCATTTGACGGATTTAAAATCATCCCAAAGAGTCTGAGTCAAACTTTCTTCTGGTTCTATTTAACATCTGTTGCGGTCAACTTCACCCAGTGGGGAAAAACAAAGTGGCAATCAGGGTACACAATTATTTATTCCATAAAATAAATGAAATAAATTAAACACATGGCTTTGACAATCCTAAAGTCGTGACGATGTTGACTCCTCTGGTGGGAAAGCGTGGCTCGTTTTACCTCACAGGTTCTGTAGCACTAAGATCTTTCACTGTTTTGTCAGTTATGTTCACCAGTGTCACTCAAAGCTTTACTGCAGGTCATCTGTAAACAAACCTACAGCTGCAAACCAAGGAAGTAAATGCTAAATAAGAATTTAAACTACATCAATTTTAGATTTTTACAGCCAGTTAAGTTTGAAATCTTCCTTTTTCAATCCCCAGAAATCATGTAGGCTGACGTCACATGGAGCAGCCTGGTGTTTTGTATTAAAGGGATGAGACAAGTTTAAATCATTTATATATTTTACTGACAACAAATCCCATGGAAAGACCAAAACTAACAAGAAATCAAGACTTGATACACACACAAGTATTCTGAGCTCCATTATTTAAAAAAACAAACTATTAGAACCACATCAGTGAGCCACACTGTTGCACAGAATGGCACTTTCCTCCATTAGTAGTTTATTTTGATTCATTCCCACATACACTGCCCAAATACTCACTAAAGCGCCAAGTGTGAATTAATCCGCCGCTTAAAATAGTCCCAAACAAATTTCCTTGGAGCTGAGAGCCACAGACAGGATGTCAGAGTACTGATAGACGGACTAAGACATTGGGATTTGTTGGCAGTAAAAATTAAAAATTGCCGAACTTCCTGTGAACAAACCTGACGCAACAATGAGAGTTTGGCAGAGGGTGCGAATCTGCAGGGTCTTAATGAATGAGGAGGAATCTGTCTCTTCTTCAGCCCTGCTTTGTGATTTATTCTTGGCTGTAGAGCTGCAACGACCGATTTAGTCAACTGACAAAAGATTAATCGCTCACAAATTAAGCTATTTTTAAAGCAAGAATGCCAAAAATTATCTGGTTCCAGCTTTTGAACTGTGACTATTTGCTGGGTTTCTTTTGTCGTCTTAGTAAACAGAACATCTTTGGGGTTTCCACTTTTGGTAGGACAAAACAAAATGATTTGAAAACATCACATTGGACCTTGGGAAGCTGTGAGGAGCATTTTTCACTGGTCCGATTAATAGACAGTTGAAATTATCGCCGTCCGACTTTGCTGACTTTAAAATTGCTCAATTCCAGGTTAAAACGTCATTCTGTCCAATAGACTTTGGTGCAAAGGTGCATTTCCTCGAATGCTGTGAGCCACTAAAGCTGCTACGTAAACATCAGTTAGCCAGTGTTTTTCGCACCTGCAACATCCAAACCAAACCTGGTTTTAACACAGTGAATGTGCTTGAGATAAATGTACCTACATACCAAAGAATTCTCATTCTTGATGTAAAAACCTACAGAGAAAGCTGCTTGATGCTACAGACACTGGAAAAGCCCAGCTCAGATTTGTAAATGGCAGAATTATTAGTGCAAAATTTAGATGGCAGACATCAATGTGATATAGAAACAAGTACAGATCTATGTTCAGATCTGTTGTGCTCTTGAGCTTCAGTGTAAAGCCACGTGGAATGTTCCCATTCATTTTCATTGGTGCTACAGATGGCCTCTGCGTGTATATGTGTGTGTGTATGGCTTAGACACAAGTGCAAGTCAACCAGTGCTTAGTGCAAGAATTGGCAGTCAGTCAAGTGTAATTCAGCATTGAAATGAGTTTCTAATAAAAAATCCTCTTAGCAAGACTTGATCTGGAAAATAATTAAATCCAACCATGATAATCAGATAAGCTGAAAGAGCAGAGAAGAAGCAGTGATAGAAAGGAAAAGAAAGATATATATATATATATAGAAACAGTTGCATATATTCGCCACAGAACCCTGAAGCTGCTTGTGCTATTGTTGGGTTAGCTAGTTTGTGCTACAGTCTACAGTACTGAAGGGCAGACCTCCCCTTCTGCTTCACTCAAGTGTGTTTACATGCTCATATTCTCCATCGCAGTTAAAGGAAAAATCCACCCTGTTAAAATCTCCAGAGTTAAAAATAATTGGCTACTTGGCAACTCACTCACATCCAGCAGCTACGAATTCAGTTTGAATGTTTTCATAAATATAAAACAATCGTCAGACAAACACATGAAGGGAACCCACTTAGAAAAAGCCATTCTTGCCTTAAGAATTCACAGCTGTAGATGTGGGTTTTTGTGAGGACTGAAGGCTACAGAGCAACTCCTCCGCAAGTCAGAGGAGTCAAAACAGCATCATAGTGATTTCACACACTCTGACACACAGAGAGCAAATCTAAAGGTGCATTCAGGAAGTCTTTGTCAACTCATAAGAGTCAAAAAATGTCAGGTTTTTCACCAAGACGCTCCAGAACTGAAACAATTAATTAGTCAACTCTTTAGGTAATTAAATAAGTCATTTATAAAGCAGATCAAATCATTCTCTGGTTCAAGCTCATCAAATGTGATAATTTGCTGCTTTTCTGTTTTTGGACTGAAAAAAAAAAGACATTTGAAGATGCCTCTTTTTCATTTTCTGACATTTTATTGACTTAATGATTGTTTAATTAATCTAAAAAACAATAAGTCACTAAAGTCAACAATCTCAGTTATTGTTGGCGGAAGCCCTACATTTAAAGCCCTTCAAAATCTGCTCACGATGACCTGGATGGTGTTACAGAAAGCACACTGGCTCAAAATTGTGGTGCCTTCACAGCAAGTGCCGTTTTGTTTGTTTGAGGTGAACAGAAATTATATAAACATTATTATCCTTTACGTGTTTCCTAACCTCGAGTCGTGTTCTGTCTTAAGTCCTGTGTGCCAAATTATCACATGTAGAGCTTGAACTCCGCTAACTGGCAAATAACCTAACAGCATAATATATTCATATACGGTCCAATTAACTGCCATAATGCACATACACAAGAGCAAGCTGTGTGTAGGACTCTGTCCCAACTGTACACTACATACTTACATATACAAAAAAAGTGCTTGATCTTTGGGTGTGCTATGTAACTCACAGCTGGCAACATTTTAAACTGCAGATGGTGATCAAGAAGAAGCTCGTTTTAAATCTTTGGAAAAAAAACAGTTAGCGTTCTCGTATACAAACTCTGACAGTTAGTAGTACATACACTCATATTTGTTTGTAGTAAAGAATTGGAACAGTGGCATCTTCATTGATCCACGTCCCATCATCCAACACGGTGATATCTTCTGACCCTGAATGCACCGTTAAACGAGCAGGCAGCAGATATGGATTTACCAGTTTGAGTTTGCAGGAATGTTTGGAACGATTGTGAAGTGGTCATCACAAATTTGGTGTTGATTATGACAGCATGATTAAAATGCTTTATACAAATAACAATTTGCCCCCCGCTTCTGTTTTTTAAAGATATATAGTAAATCAGAAACATGAGGGCAAAGAAACACGTAAAAAGACACCAAAAGACAGGATGGAGACCTACACTAACAGGATCAAAGGGCAGATTTTTCCTTTAACTGTTGCACCAGCATCATAAACCACTCGTATCAAACCTGTTGTTTTGTCATAAAGTTGAGTATTTGTTGTTGTGGAGAGGATACAACTGTAAATAACGATGTTTATGCGCATGTAAACACACCTGTTTCATCCTCCAGCAGTGTTTCTCCAGGCAGACATGTGACCTCTTACAGTAAATCATGGTTTCTATACCGTGACGTTGGGTGTATGAGTGTGTGCAGTGCATTATGTTTCAGCACCAACAAGTCTGACAGTTCTCATCCCACTGAACCCAGTAAGCCTCACTGGTTTTGGGCCGGGAATCTTCAGTTTGCTGCAGCTCAGGTGCAGTTTGTGTATGATGAGTTTTTGTTGTTGTGTTGGTCCGTTTGTCTCTCCATGTAGTCCGTCCACGTGTCAAGGCCATGTCTTCCCTTTGTCCTCCTCCTCTTCACTTGACATTGTGGAAGTAGAGGTTGGCACATAGACACAGCAGCACGATGGACACCAGCATGTAGTAGATCAGCTTTCTGAATTTAGGCTCCAGATCGCCCTGCCGGTACCAGAATATCTGAGGGAGTGAATCAGGAAAGAAAACGTTCTTGTTTATGTTTTTTCCACAAATTTGACAACACAAAATATGTCTAAATACCTTTGTAAGGAGTAGTTTTGCTTCAAATTGATTTCCCTGAAATTTTAAGTTACCACAAAGTTCTATTCCACTACATTTACAGGAAACAGGAATAAGCTCCCACTAAGATAATAAATGGACAAAAAATATTATTTTTATTACCAATTAATCTGACAGGTATTTTTACTGTTAACTGAATAATCATTTAGTCTAAAAAATGTTCTTCGCAACTTTCCTGAGACTAATAAAATTCCTTTAGATTGCTTATTTCTGCAATTAATGGATTAAAATTTAGTCTAAAAATGGCTGAAAACAATGATTGAATGTCTACAAATTGCTTGTTTTGTCAGTTCAACAGCCCAAAACTTTCAAATATTTAATTTACAGTTATGTAAAATAGTTACAAGCAGCAAATCACTTTCCTTGAATATGAAAAAAATGACAAACTATTCATCATCGATCAAAAGTTTTAACCATAACCATAATGTTGGATTAACTGACCTAATTGCAACACTGACTCCTTCAAAGAAACTTAAAACATTTTCCCTGAAAGGGTATTTTTAGAAATCAGCATTTACCTCGATTTTTTTTTATTAAATATTCATAATAAATCATGATTTAAGACGTTTTTAAACAGAGCCACAAACATAAGTGGCCCAAAAAATGCAAAATATTTCCAATCAACAGCAGAATAAACTGAAGTACATAATAACTTTAATACAAAGGTCTGATAAAACACGATGCTGCAGCTTATGGAATAAAATCTGTGCTGGGTCTGTCATTTTAAAGCACTCCCACTTTCTAAGTTACTATAATTGTTATGATTTCTACTTAAATAATGAGCCTTAAAGATGACAATCTGGTGGGCTACTGATCAGCTCTACAACAAGTATAATCATCATTATTGTTACCAGCACTATTGTGGATCCACAGGTTAGCAGGATGCACACGGCAAAGAAGACATTAAGTGGCCGTGGAGGCAACGAGGGGAACACAAATGAACAGATGACGGTCACCTGGAAGAAAAAAAAAGGACTTTAAAAACACTTAAAACAGTTAATATGTTCAAAACTCCTTTAAAAATCTAAAAAGTCTTGACATTTTGGGTTTGAGCTGGTGGGTTGAGTTTTTACTTTCAAAAGCATTTTAGATCTGTGACACTGGAGACGAGCCATTTGTTGTGTTGATTGACTTTGTGAGACACATTAGTGTTGAGCTGATACTGGATCAGTAATTCTACATTTCTGAAACTTCGACCTTTCATCTTACCAAACACCTACTTAGCCCACCTGAAATATATCACAGACATTCAGACACCTCCTTAACTTGGAAAGACATTAAATATGCTACTCTGAGCTTAGAAACAAGAACTGAAGTGACCAGATGCAAAAGAGTTGGAAACTGAGATAAAGTATTCAAATGAAAGGCTAGAACAATTCCACTTCAAAGGAACTAAGCCTACAATTTAAACTGCATTTTGGTACCATAATGAGCCTGAACCTCCCATTAAACCACACCATATAAGTATTTTTAACATTTACATTTTTTACAGTGTTGCCCTGTTTGCAGTCATGTATTGAAAACATTTAACTTGTAACAAACATAAGTGGAACAAATTATTTAGAATATGTCTGTGGTTGGTGGAGTAAGTTTTGAGACATCACACCACAGCCCCTCTGGACAGAAGACTTTAAACCAGGACTGAGGGGGCAACCGCCCTGACACTCAACTGGATCCAGAGCAGCGCAGAACACGATGAAGGCCGACATCCAACAAAGGTAGAAACCAAGATAAAAGCAGAAAATGTGCATATTTGAGAAGCCTCAACCCTGCCCAAGAAAATGTCACCATAACATTGGTGTTGTCTTGTAGGAAATATGATGATTTTAAACAATTTAATATATTCCACACAGAACTGATGCTCTCTCCTACACCACTCTTCACTTCCTTCTGGATCATTAACTTACTACACTGCTGGCATGTCCGGAAAGGGCTTTTCCACTTAAGAGAAGCTCTGTTAAATGTATCGGTGGTCTTCGCAGGCTGGACAAAACATGTAAACAGTATCTCGCTCTGTTAGTTAAACCTTGTGCTGCTAGCAGGCGGTGCTGGAGGGGTGGTTGTGATTTACTACAGAAAGTCAGGAAACGGACAAAAGCTGTGACTGTAGTAACACTTTTTATTTTGGAGAAGGAGTAAAAGCGGGTGACTCATCGTTTTAACTGCAAACTTCCCTTTCGCCTTATATTAGTAGCCAAAGTTACATATCCAGATTTATACATGTACATAGATGGGAGAGTGATTTTCAACATGAAAAAGGCTTAAAATTAGACTTTGATGAAATCATAATATGTTTAGATCTCATGGAGCCCCAGTTAAGCCGTTTTAATACCCTTTAATGCTGATGAATCAAGTTTCTGAAACTATAAATGAGCTGAATAATAAAATAAAACATCAGAAAAATTAATAATTAAAAGGGTCTTTGATGTGTTAAAGCAATTATGAAGTGACGTCAATAATTCTTGCATTGCTCAGTGCTAAAATAAGATGCATATCAGACTTTTAATCGCTCTAAAGCCCCAACGTTGAATCAATTATGACTACTCCAGACTTAAAAAGGAACTCTGTTTCATGGTAAAAGAGCACATAAATGCCTCGACATGCTGCTACTTTTTATCCTATAACTCTGTGTACCTGTTCTCGACATGCCTGCTCTATAAAAGGTTTAAAATAAAAATGTGCACTTAATGGCCAAATTAAGGCAAAAGCCACGATCCCCCACAGATATAATAATTCAGTTAAATCATGAAGAATTGATAAAATGGAAGCAACTGCTTGAAGAAAGACCCATTATGTGACATACAGTAAAGACAGAGTGCAACAGGTTACTGGAACAGAAACATGTTTAGGTAGGTAGGTTTATTTGTCACAACAATAATCAATTATGAAAAGTGGTAAACAGAAATAAACTATTATCACTGGAGAAGTCCTGAGGATGAGTTAGAGTTTAAGAGTCTCATGGCTTGGTGGAAAAAGCTGCTCTGCAGTCTGTTTTCTGTTCCTGATTTCACAAAATGAGTCAGAAAGCTGCTGTAAAAGGATTACGATGATTCTTAAGTAGAAAAGCTACAATTTCGATGTCATCTGTATTGAACTTTATTAAAAAGAGGATTTATACTTACTAAAACGACCAAAGACGTAAAGCCCCCCACAGCCAGGTTGATGATTCGATCCTGCGAGAAAAAGACGGTTTAACACATCAGTTTATACAAATTACAATCAAATGTCTGACATCTTTGCACTCTATCGCTTTGACTGACAGCAGCATTCAACAGAGGAGTTAAGGTGCCGTACGTGAACAGCGCCAGCCTTTCCTTTTAGAATATATTAATAATGTATTTGACAAATTGGGCCCTGTCATCCGCCAACACCTAAAGTGCTGGTAATGGTTTTGCTAAAATTTAGTGCACACATGTTGGTTAATATTTGTATTCATTTGATTAGAATTGTTTAGTAACTTGTACCTGTACTTCGTTTCCCGACATGCTGCTGCTGCAGAGTCATCTGTCAGAGCTGGAGTTTTAAACTGAACTACAAAATCCTTAACAACACGAGTGGATATTGTGTTTGTGTTGGAGTAATATGGTATTGGTTGGTTGTAGGGTTTATTTTCTTCCCTTTGTGTTTGGTGTAGGCAAGCCTATTGCTGTGTCTTAATTGGGGTATTTTCTTTAGTAAACATGCAGTACACTAGTGCGTACACTATGTACTTCCTTGCTTAGTGCGTTAATTTCGACAGGGTAGTGTTGTCTCAAATCAAACACTGCGGTTGTGCACTAAACGGCCCAGCACAGAGGTCGTCTGCAGAGCTCTAAAATAACAGCCAGGCTTCATTACCCAAAATCAAAATTCTCAGAGTCGGGTTTATTGCCAAGTTTTACCTTGAAACTTAAAGTTTCTTTGGTAAATTGGTGCATAAATAAGAATCATATCAAATAAAAACAATAGACTAGTGTACGAAACTTTTAAGACATTCTGTTGTTGGCCTCCCTCTCTCTACTGCTTTCCACTTCTCACATGTTGTTGGTCCCGCCGCTTCCGTTACGTAGCTAGAATGGCGGCCATTGAGGGTGAGAAGTGTCCAGCGTTCCACACTCTAACTCTTTTTTTGTCATTCAGGAGGTCAGGTTTGTTAGGCTCAGACATATGTAGTATTGTTATGTTCTCCTCAGTTTAGTTAAATGACCCACTTTAAGTAATGTTGATGCTTTAATCTCTGTTGATACTTTTTTCCTCCCTGAGGAATTCAAGCTATTATGCATTGGTGTATTTTTTACAATACCTTTTTTTTGCCACTGGATATAAGCACATTTTTCCTCCTTAAGAGAGCAGCTGGGGTTGTAATTGACACCAGCAGTGTTCTGTTATTATTCTTTGTCTTCATATTAAACACATCTTTTCTAGTTTTGTATCTTGTGTTTTGGTTTTTATCTACCTTTCTTATTTGTTTTTAATGTAAAAGGTACTTAAATACTTTATATCCAGTATTAAAGGTATTTATATTCTTTATTTCCAGTATTAATATCAATTGAATCCTGGTACTAATTACACTTCCTCCAGGCTCCTACCCGTGCTGAGGTCTCCCCGAACAGAGGTCTGTTGTCCTGGCCGCTGGTGCCGTACGTCCTGGTGGTGAAGTCATCCATGGCCGGATCGGCAGACACACTCTCAGCACCGACCTCTCGCCTCTCAGCAGCGCTGCCTCCTGGAAAGACCGGGCCAGTGCTGCATGCTAGCTAGATAGCTTCTGGCTACAGCGTCAGGAAAGCTATCAGTGTCAACAGACTGATGAGGTCATTATGGAGGGGGACTCTACCGACCAGGTAGGTTACCTGTGAAACACAAAAAAGAAGAAGCTGTAATACAGGATATGCTTTGAAGCGTAAAACCCACAATCACACAACAAAAACTCCCTCATAACACCAGGTTTCATGCAACATCCTGCCTTGATTGTAAAACCATTTAAAAATCCTGTGTTTCATTATGACTCCTTTTAGTTTTACTAGGTTCAAACTAATAAATTACATAAAGTGCATGTCTTTACATTCAATTCCACATTTATTCCACATAACATACACTCACGAATCTCACAAAGATGTTACTTTAAGTTTCTGTTATTGCAGTTCAGAACGTTTTGGATTGTTTTTTTCCTTCTTTATGCTTCTTTATGTAAAGTTACTGAACTTATTTTCTGTTTTGTTTACTTTTTTATTAGAGCTGAAATAATCAGTTAATTAATTTATTAGATCAAATGAAAATGAATCCTCAACAATTTTTCAGTGCAAATCAGTGAATAATTTACAAACAACACAAAACATTTGCATGTTCCTCCTTCTCAAAAAGTGAAGATTTGCTGTATTTCTCTGGTTTATATCATTATACATTTCATACCTTTGTGTTTTGGACCGTTGGTCGGACAAAATGAGAAATTTGGAGATGTCACCTTGCACCAAATTATGATGGTCAATTTTCTTTTTACTATTTTAGGACATTTTATAGATGAAACAATAAATAGATAAATTGTAAAATAACCAATAGATTAACTAATAATTGTTATTATTCTGTGTGGACTAGCATTCACTTTGTGGAGTAATGTGGATTCCAATAAAAAACAGAGAGGTTTAGTTCTGGTTCAACTACAACAGCCCTAAATCTCTTTTTACTCAGCTTAAAATAATATAAAAGCATTAAGACACTCCCATAGTTATTGTGTTTCTCCAATAGAGGGAGGTGGATTTTTTTCTTTCTCTGTTGGTCAACCGCTGCTGATCAAATCAGACTTTTACTATAGCTCATTCTGCTTCACTTCCTCTTTTTTCAGGTGTGATAACAACCACAAGTCAGCTCCATCTTTCACAGAAAGAGTAGTGGCAATGATGACAGCTGTTTAAAAGAGGAAGCAGAGATGAAAACTAAATATAACCTCACACTGATTCAGCCACAATGTAAAAGTCAATTTATGAACATGACAGAAAATAAATGTTCCAATTCATGAGACATTCAACAAAATAAGTCCTTATTTTGTTTCTGAAAGCTACCAGACACTTTCATACTGTTACCAGCATTTGGCTGGTGCACATTTTTCACCTTGTTTGAACCTCTGATTTCCAAACACAACCCCAAACAAAAACAGTACTTTTCAAGGGCAGCAGAGCTTCCAAACCTCTGACCCAATCAGTCACACAGGAAGTTAGTGACCGGCCCAAAGCTTCTTTAACCATAAGGGGGAAAAATGTATGCATGAAATCTAAACAGATAAGAAATAAATAGAAAACGAAATGCTATGTAACTTTTTGTGCTATTAATGTAACCCTACTTAAAACTTATCTCACAAGCACAGCTGAGACATCTGAGATTTTTGCTGCCAGCCCTGAATTATCACTTAAGGCAACTCAGATGAGCATATCAACATTTTTATCAATTCAGATGTTCACTATAGTCCCTTTTGCACGGCATAGTACCAGCTCGACTCTGCTTGCCTCGCATTTGTTTGGTTTTCCATTGTGGAAATGTTGTACCTGTACCTGCTTCCAGTCATTTTTTTGTATCACCTCCATCGAGGTTCCAGTCGAGCTGAGGCGATACTAAAATGTGACGTGAAAACACAGCAGACTGCTGATTGGTCAGAGAGAACCGTCACTATTCACTGCATCATCGTTGTGCACGCCTGACAGAGGCCAGCAACAGAAGGTTTTATATTTTATAGTTTTCGTATGCAATTTCATCACTAAATCCACTTCTGAGAAGTTTTGAGGTGAGAAATCAGCTGTGTAGATGTTGAATATTGACAGTTTTATGAGTGATGGCAGAACAAAAATGTGCTTGAAAGTTTACGCAGTTGAGGAGCTCTGCAAGTGGCAGCGGGGGAAGCCTGCATCAACCCGCAGGAGGAGCGTGAGGCCGGTCCAGCCGCCCGCTCACAGAGACCTCTGCTCCCGCCATCACACAGACCGCTGCAGCAACAACGGCAGAGGAAAACACAGCTGGAAGGTTTTCATACCGCTTATCTGTCTTTACATTCTGAGGAATGTTCAAACGTTTTAACTTAAATAAAGAGAAAGTTGTGTGGATCACTGGTGTGTGTGTGTCGCATTGAACATTACATCGCAGCAGTTGTGTGTGGCGTGGCTATGACGACCAGCTGAGGGTACTACCTCTGGGTGCTATCTGCAATGTAAAACGGGCAAACCGAGTCGAGTAGAGCCGAGGCAAGTTGAGCTGGTACTGATAATGGTAACAGAAAAGAGCCATATGACTCTAAATATATCTGAAACTGGAGTAGTGAAGGGACAAAAGTGTAATGAAAGTAGGATATTGAAAAGTAAGGAAGACATGACATGCATTTTCCTACTAATGCTGTTGACTACAAACACATTTTCAAGTTTCATTTCTCTACAAAACATTTGGAATATGACTCTGCTTCCCATTGTATATAATTGAGATTTTTTGTTAACATTTTTTTATGTCAGTTGTCAAAAAGGCCTTGGAGAGATCGACCCTGAGTAATTTGAGAGCCTTGAGCTAATGCAACAAATACGTGAAACAAGCTGTGAAATGTTTCATATTCCCAACTTCCCAGTTGGAGACATTTCTAATTTCTTTGTCTGATTACAGCTCTCAAAAAAACATGGTATTCCAGACATCACACAACCAAACCTCAGAGAGCATTATTAGCTCAAAAGCGGGGGGAAAGTTTCGTCTCAGCTTGCTGTTCAGTTTGCAGCCCGTGTTTACACACTTTGAGCATTAACAGAAACACAGTCTCTTCATCTAATTCTTTTCAGAGAGGCTTACATAGTACATAGCTGCAGAGGCAACTTCACAGGAGTCAGATACACTTCTCTAACATTGCAGTTTCACACCACTTCTTCACACAAAGTTCAATAACCGTTTACACAAAGACGTCAGCTGCGGTTGCTGCTTCCTTTCTGTGTCAGAAGGCAGCAGGAAAGGAAAATAAAACCCTCGCACAGCTTTCTCAGCAGAAAAACACAGAGTGGAAAACAAGAGCTTTATTATGAACTGGCATAAAACTGGCCGAAAGCTACATTCCTCCACAGCCTTGTGATTCTCTAGGCTTCTTAAAAAGAGACCCCACGACTTAACTGAGCTAAGAAGAAAAACATTCGTAATATAATATTCAAGTGTGAGCGGACAGTACAACCCACAGTTTAATTACATCTGGATAAAACCTTGAGAATGAATATAAACAAAACAAATCAAGGAAATAAAACTATTAATTCAGTAATTATAGGTATGTGTTGCAGGTAAATACAAAGGTATTTACCTTCAACACATAGATAGGTATATGTTAACTTCGCCATTTAGGTAAGGTTTATGTTGGTCTTATGTGATTATAAGACCACCAAAATCTATAATATATAGACTATAGCTGCAGCAAATACTTTTATTCAGTTTCCAATGTTGTGATTATTTAGTTGACATTTAAAAATGTCAGTGTCAGTCCAAAATGGATATGCATTTTAATGTTATAGAAGGCTAATGAAGCCAACTAAAATCTGACCAACAGTCCAAAACACAAATAAATTGAATTGATTATCATTTTAAACTAAGCTGGTGTATCGAGCAAGCACACATCAAGTATTGTCAGTAAATATGCTCAAATCTGTGACTATGTAAACTACTTTTATGTAAAACAAATTCTCAAAATAGTTGTTTATTCATTTTCTGTCACTGACCTAATTGATTAATCAACTAATTGTTTCAACTCGTTCAACTAATTCTAACAATTAAATAAATAAACTACAATCAGATGAAAGGTTTATGTTGAGAATAAGGTCTACTTATAAACTAAAATTTAAGATAATTTAATAACTTTTGCGGCTGGATATTTGTATAGATTGTGTTTACTTTTAAGTCTTAAAACATTTAAAGGACCTGCTCACACCTGGTTTAAGGTTTATTTTGCATGTGATTCCACAACTTTTTCAGTAAATGTCAACATACAGAAGTGGTTCAATGCCACCTGGGTGCACTGACAGAGAACTGTAAATAAATTAGAAACAAGAGAAAAGTCAAATACCTTTCAGTAAATTAACATTATGCTTTAGAGATCCTTTACTCTAAAAGAATATATCAAAACATTACAGGCATGTTTTAGAGGAGTACCTTTAGTTTAGAGACAAAATCTGCATGTCAACAACAAACAGGACAATAAGCCAACTGAGACAACCACATTTTTGCACCACCTGACAAGACGTGACATGTCACTTCAATCTCATCAATTATCTTGATTAGCTGATAGCCTAACAAGTATCTTGCTAGTTATAGCTAAGCAAATACCTTTAACTTTACCCAAACAGCTTGTTAGCCGTGTAAGTTATTGCCAGAGGCTAAACTCTACCTGAGCAACCATATGTTACCGTTAAGTGGAGAATAAGCTGAAAACACACCTTATATGTTGTTATCAATGCTTCCAAACAGGTATAAAACGACTACTATAAAAGATAACACTAAAGCTACCACTGTTAGCTAACCCGAGCTTTAACAAGGCCAACTGTATAGCAGGTTGTCTTGCTAACGAAGCTAAGCTAACCATTCAGACAGCTCCTGAACAGTAAAGACGAATCAATCAATACAAAGATCTAATGAACAAGCTGATAAGCCATTGATTTTACTATTTGAAGCCCTCAGTTTACTCGCACACTTGCCTTACATCCGACGAGTCGCCTCCGCTGGAAACATAACTTCAGAAAAGCAGAGCAAGAGGGTCGAGTGTGAATTAAAGGGAATAAGCCCGGTAGCTGTTAAAGGCGAGGTCAATTACTGTTGAGCCGACCATGGCACGGCTTGACAAGCAGGTTCCCTCACGCACACCCGGCGCGCCGAACTTCATTCAAAAATCAGGTAATTTAACAATGGACGCGAAAAGGCAGACGTGCTGCGTATCAATTTTAAATGACCCCTTTTTTGACAGGAAATACTACATTGGGTTTGACCCGAGAAGAATGTAACAAACAGTCAACATGCATTACTATATGGAAAAAAATTAAACTGCCATTTTGTTTGTTTAGTCCTTAAAAGTTTAGATGTATTTGATTAAGGAAGTTTGGTGGTTTATTTTGTATCCACACCCAGGGGTCAAAATTAGCACAGGCACCAGCAAAATGCTCGTAAAATATACAAGTGACTGATAGATTTCACCAGCCAAAAAAAAACAATATTAAACTACTGAGTGGCTGGTAAATTTTTTTACATTCACCCTGCCCATACCCAATCAAGGTCTCGCACAATTCGAACATTTCAGCACTTGCAGTATGCCACAGGTTAAATAACATTGTGTTGCATAATGTCAATTAAACAAGCTTGTATCTTGTAATTGCAGTGTCTTGATACACTTGCAAGACCTACGTTAAAGCGTCAAAAAGTTGAATAAAGTTTGGCGTCATAACCTTTTCCAATAGCGCACCAAAGAAACTTGAACTTTGTGACCCATCGATTGTAATGGCGTTACTTTGTGTTGATATGTGGTGGGGACTTAAAGGCTGAGATTACGTGTCTGTCAACAACAGTTCATGAAATCGTCACGATTCTGAATGGTGTTTCTCTGGCTGTACATTCTGAGAAAGAACCAACCCACATTATGATTAAATAACAAACAGCATTTTCTTCTAACATATGCCTACATTGGTCTACAGTAAAAGAGAAAGGGGCACCATATGTAATTATACATATAAAAATAGGCCTTAATGTAATGTTGTACTACTCACCTGTTTTGTGGAAGTCTGTAGTGCAGTCAGGGTAAACTACAGTGTGAATTTCACTCTACAGCACCACAGGGTCAACTTTCTTTCTAATTACAAGTTATTAATCTCTGCATAATCTCACCCCCTTATGTTACCATCACATGAGGAGAGTACGACAGGCCCAGCATTTAATCCCAGCAAAACAAACCTTCGGTCACATTTTAAACAGGACATGCACGTTACAGTGAGTGAACATGACATCTCTAACTTAATATAGTAAAAATGAAAAAGGTTTGGTTATTGCAATGATGTATTTAAAACTGAAGTATTACTTAAATCATGAAATGTATCTAAGTAAAACTTGTTTTTCAGTGCTGCTACACTACACACCACTTAACATGGCTCCATGACGTATTTGTTTCAATACAACTGAATGTAATTGATCAAAAATATCTGGAATATTTAACCCTAAAATTAAAATGCTGCTATCCCCTTCTCAGTGACCATCAAACACAACGAAAGGCCCTGCAGTTCCACCTCAGTCTTCTTTTACTTTTCCTAGCTCTAAAAAATTAAAAGAAAGAAAAGCATAAACGACAAAAAAAGGCTAAACAAGTTAATTTTATTTTTTTTAACCCATTTTTAACACATTCTCTGCATTGCTGTAATCTCTATCTGTTGTAAAATTATTTTCACTGTGGCTCCAAAAGTCCAAGATTTACCTCATCTTTTCTTCTATTTTTTATTCATTCATGCACACAACTAACTGTAGCAGGCAGCCTTAAATTCTGAGCTTTTTAGTGTGCTAAAAGTTGCTTTCAAAAGTTTAGAGATGACAAATTATAGAGGCAAACTTGCTATTTTTGTGCGACAAACTTCAGTCAGGTTCTCAAATGCAGTTTTCCTTTATTTCTTTTTTAAAAGGGGCGTGTTTGTGCCCATAATGTGTGTTGACGGGCTACCGTTGTATCATAATGATACATGTATAAGGTCCAGAACAGCTTAATATGCATAGACTTTGACTTTGTGGACATCGCGGTCCTCACATTCCCTTTTCTTGTTGTAGTAATAAAATGTGTCGTCTCGACGTTGAAGCTTCTTCACAAAGCCGGTCTCTGGCCATTTGTCAATCTGAGACAGAAGCAGAAAAAGAGGCAGGGATTATATTTAAAACTGACTATTTTTAGGTTCAGTAGACACAGTTTGTCTTTTATCCATCAATAAAAGAGAAACAGATCAGTTTGCTAGAGGTTTATGCAAGTACCAGCCTGTCAAACCCATTGTCTTTAAATGACAAAATTCATGTGTAATACTACTGAGTGGTAAATTGAAATCCTCTGTAGGCATTCAGTTTTATTCACAGACATGTATGTTTAAAATCTTGTATGCAATGACCTTTTAACTACTTAAAACACTATATGCACCAATGCAAATTATTCCAATTATATATTCTGAGTCAATAAAAATTAAGATGTTCTAAAACTGTTTTTTTGCCAAAAAAAGGACCATAAATACCAAATTTGTTTGTTGTCTAGTGCAAGAATGCCATTACCTAAAATTCTCTACAAGAACTGTGCTTGATAGAGAAAAGTGGGTGAACAGAGATCCTCTTTCTGAATCAATGACACAACTATACAGTCAGATTAGAATATTTACCAAAGCCCCTTGTTTGACTTGTATGTACTCCAGCTCGTCTCTGTAGCCAGCCTGCTGGAATCTGAATAGGTTTTCCACCTCTGCCGTCCATCCTTTAGCTCTGCTAATGGACTTCGGCTTGGAGTTGTTATCAGTAGTACAGGACATGTTTCCGATGCTGAAGGTTGTCGGGTCTCTGATGACTGACAAGACAATGTCAAGAAAAAGGCACATAATTCTTTCAATTACATTCAAAACTTCATATAATGCTTAAAATAGGCCTATATGTTCAGAAGATGCTTAAATAATTTGCTTTTTTGCCATAACACAAAAACAAACATCTTTCTACAACACACTTTGCAGCAGGGGTAAATATTCTGCTCCATTCTTGATTTTCTTAAGAATCACTCAGCAACTAGTTAGAACAATAAGGCTGTCATTCACAGGCCTGCCAGTCATTCATAAAAAGTCACATTTTACAGAAATTAAGCGCTGCTTGATGCATTACAATGTATGCCGAACTAAAGGACTGACATTCAAAATTGTAGAAAGTCAAAATAAAAGTACGTTATGTAAGTCTATTTATCTATAAGTAGTGATACTTTAAAATATAATAATCTTGAACGGAGTTTCATGCGTGTCCGGCTACTAAGACGACAAGTAACGTTAGCTAATCTCTGATTTTATATATAACTAATTTAGAAAAGCTCACAGTCTCATATACTCACATTTACATACATTTTCCATAAAAATAGGGGACTAACAACAGTTTATTTTACTTACATTTGTTGTTCAAATGTGTTGTTTTCCAGACGCCAGTTAACAAGTGACAGTTTGCTCTGGTTGCCTAGTACCCTGAACTTTCTTCTTCTGTGTTGGAGGACAGAAGCCAGAGGCTTCCAGGAGATGGCGCCAAAGGACATAGCGGACCGTTGGCAAGTGTTATTCACCCTTTACTACATGAATTATTAAAAAATATTATTTTTAAAACTCAGTATACTGCAAAAATTGAAATCTTTCTTTTTAAACAAATATTTTTTAATTATTAAACTTTCCTGCCTCACCTGACAATATGTAATATTATGTTTTTTATGTCATGTTATGTAAGCTCAATCATTGAAAACTAACAATAAAACACGTATTTTAAGAACAAAGAGAGGAAAAACACTCATAGTGGTATTTATAACTGTAATCACATGTATGCGGAAATTCAGTATATTGTAACCATGACAATATACCTTTAGTCTATGATGATATATTAACATACAAAATGTAACAGATCTTTCTTCAGTGTGTCTGGAAAGCAAAATGCAAATTTGTTTCTCATTTAATGTTGTAATATGTACTTTTGCATTGTTATTTATGTAACTATATTTGTTAAATGTCTGTTTTATTATAATAAATAATAAATTCATCTTTTATCTTTTAAAAAAACGGAATAGATAAATTAGCAGGTCACAATCTGACTCCACTGTTGCATGACGTCCACATGCGTGGGTAGTTGGTTTTTGGTGTACAAAAGCTACATTTCACTCTAAATTTTAGTGTATAAAACACAAATATGTTGATAATACTTTAATACTTTACTGTACATGGGACAGTAGCTGTTGGGGATTTTTTTTTTTTTTTACCTCTATTGACCTCCTTGAATATTACTGATATTCCTGAGGCATTTGGAATACAAGATAATAACCACTGGTATTAATCAGGGGTTAGTTAAAAGTTGAAAAATAAATATATAGATTCACAGTAGATGGCGGAAATACTCACAACATGCACCTCAGCCGCCGAAAAAGAAACGACGAAGAAGAAGAAAGAACTGAAATTGGTGGGCGGGACGAACAAACGTCTGCGATGATAACAAAACTAAGCTCCCTCCGGTAGAAACAACCGTTCATTTAATCAGTTTCAGACAACACCGCCAGCAGGTTCGGCCTAAAGATGAGCTCATTTGCAGGTCGAATGAAGGAGTATCCCACAATTTCTCTGGACCGGTTCGACAGGGAGAACCTACATGCCCGGGCATATTTCCTCTCCCACTGTCACAAAGGTTAGTTAGCTCGCCTCATCAGCCTGTGGATGTCAGCCTTATAATATCATTATTAAGTGAAGTTTAAAGCATTTACCGTTCACAGAGCCTTGTAACAACAGATTACGATAAGTTTCCCTGCTCCTCATCTGTCTTATCGCTGTCATCGCTTTGAACAGATCACATGAAAGGACTGAAGGGACCAATACTGAAGAGAAAACTGAAGTTGAGGTGAAGACAGTCTGATCTATTGAGCAAAGTTTTATTTAAATTTTAAGAGGGAACAGTAATTTAACTTTTAGGCACTAGCTTCTCTGTTTTTAACCCCACTGGTACTGAAGGAGGACACTAGTGGTTTAACGTTTGTACTGGAAAGTAACCTTTTGAACACTAAGTCCCAAGTCAATATAATCATTGTTTTGTATTTTTGCCACATTTGCACAAAGTAATTCAATGTATTAATCAATGTTAAATAGAAGTGAGAAACATATTTAGCAATAAATAGTACTAGTTTGATGAAATTGTATTTTTCCATCCAGCTCAAGCTGTCACATTCCTTCCCTCTGTACAGTGAGATAGATTTGAAACATGTATCCTGAATTGCTAAATGATTTCAATACACTTGTACACAGTTTAAGGAACCACAGACTATTACCATCATATTAGAACTGATATGAACAGACGATGTAATTTGGCCTGAAGCAGCCACTTAGTTCTCTTGTGCCTCAGTCCAGCTGTAACGTCACTTATACAGTATACTAACCTACTTCTGTCTGTTTGTGTCTCTGCCGGCCTGATATTCTCTTCTGGTTTCAGTCGTACTGTCAGGCTTTACTGCTCCTTCGTGACCAAAGAACTTCTGCTAAGCAATCCCAAGTACGCTTTCTGGGAGGAATACGTTGTAAGTCCGCTCTGTTTTGGCAAATTTCATTGTTTGTGCTGTGGAGGGTGGGATAATTAGGAGTATTGTGTACTGCTGAGTAACTGAATAATCACAGTTAATTACGAGTAGACAAGTTGTTTCCGCTAACTTGCACAAAACTTAAATATTTGTACAGCTTTTAATAGGAGTTTTTTTTTTGTGTGTGGGGGGGGGGTTCTTCGACGTACTGTCTCTTTTTCCATGGATATATTTTTCTTTCTCCCCTGGTGAATGATCTGCTCTAGGTTGCTTTAGAGCTGGAGAGTCCAACTCAGATTTCTCTGGTTAATGAGGCAACTGGAGAGGTAAAAAACTGAGCTATTTCCTACTAGATTTGGCTTTTGTCCTTCTAACTTGTGCTTTAACCATGTTTTCTGGTGCCTGTTGACAGAAAGAAGAGCTTGTGGTCACGTTGCTTCCTGCAGGCCACTGTCCCGGCTCTGTTATGCAAGTCAAACCATTCTTAACCTCTTCCTGATTTTTCTGTCTTTGTTTATATATGTTGCCAGCTGCCACAACACAGCATGCAAGAAAAATAACCACTAATAATTTGAAATATGATATGTCATGTGACAAAGATTTACTTTATTTATTTATGTTTTTGAAAAGGTAATTGTTAAGAGATCCTAACATGAAAAGTCTGAAATGGTGTGTTGTCTGTTTGTAGGTTCCTGTTCGAGGGTTCCCAAGGGAACGTGTTGTATACAGGAGACTTTAGGTTCGCTGCTGGAGACGTCTCGAGAATGGAACATCTGCACTCTGGCAGCAGGTTGGCCCTAATGAAGATCTTCTTTCTAAGTTCTTGAAAATAAGTAAAGACATTAAAGTTTGGGAATTTGATAATTTCTTCAGAAAAATTAGGTTTAGGTAAAATTAGAGATTTATAGGTTTAAGTTATAGTTTCGATCCAGCAGCGCAGAGAAAAAGATTAAGATCTAACTTAAATAAGATATAAAAGCAAGGTAAAACCCAACAGTCCAGTCATAAGACACAAAATTACATAATCCTACTTAAATCTTCCTAAATAATCTGTCTGGACTCAGAGAAGTAGGTTGTTGCTGCTCTTCAGTGGAGTAGGGCAAGTTAACAGGACGTACATTTACCAAAATGACCAGTTCACCTTCATCCATTACATCTTTTCTCTTGTAAAACTGAAAAACAGTGTTTGCAAACATTTCCGCTGAAAACATAAATCTCACATTTGTGTGACTTTTCCAAATAATCATTCTGGTGTCAAGCTATGATGCGCTCATTACTGCCCCCCTGAGGCCAGAGGCAGGAAAACATCCACTGATACCTGACAGTTTAGGTGCGTTTGACTGCATGCGGCGCTGCACAGCGCTGACTTAACGTGGTGCATGCTGGACTTAAAAATAAGGCATGCTGGTTAGAAATTGTGTCTGACTTTCGCCGGCTCTGCAAAATGTCACCATGTCACATGACATTAAAACCTTGCGGGAGCAATGCGGCTGCAGGTGCCGCGTTCAGTGGCTGCAGTTGCTTTTCTCAGTCTTTGATTTCAGCTCACAGTGAGCTCACGCAAGTAGAGGGTGTCCAATTTTTTGTTTTATGTAACTGATGCTGGGGTTTTTTTTGTTTTTTTTTCTTTCACATCCAGAGTGAAGGATATTGAAACTATTTATCTGGACTCCACTTTCTATGATCCACGATTCTACCAGATTCCTACTCGGGTAAGTTTTTTGTGATGTCAACATGAGTCAATTGCAGTGGAGGAATATATTGGAATCTTTAGTAGTGACGTTCAAACAGGAATAGTAAGGTACATTTTAATGTCTTTAAATAAATTAGCAGATAGTTTACAGCTGTAGTGTTTTAGCTGAATATAACATGTAGCTACTTGCTGGATTGAGCAACGTTTAGTTGGAGTCCAGCCTCAGTCATCTGTAAAGTTTCATGACTGGACTTTTTGTTCTCATCTTATGATTCAACTGAACAAATTGATTTGATTGATTTCAGATACTTTTTTGATAACTTTTCAGTCCACTGTAGTTGGAAGACATCTCACTTCACCAGACTGTAGTTTTTATCTAAAATGTTGGCCAGAATGACTAGGGATTTTGTTTTTTATTATGCAATTAAAAAGTAATTTAGAGGTTGAATTTATTTGTCGATTGACAGAAAATTATATGGCAGCAATTTTGCTAATCGAGAAGAAGAAAAGATGCCAAAATTCTCTGGTTCCAGCTCCTAAAAGTGAATGTTTTGTGGTTTCCTTAGTCTATTACAATTGTAAAATGAATACCTTTTGTAACAAAAGTGTTTATCCTAGAATATATATATTTTTCTGTGTGTGTATGTGTGCAGGAGGTCTGTCTGAAAGGGATCTCAGAGCTCATTGGAAACTGGATCAGCCAGAGTCCATATCATGTTGCGTGGCTCAACTGTAAAGCTGCGTATGGATACGAATACCTGTTTACCAACCTGGGAGAGGAGTTCAACACACAGGTAACACAAACACACACACACATTTCTATACACAAATTTTATATGTCGTTTCATGCACAAATCCATTCAGCACATGTAAACATCATCTGTTTTTTTGATTATACTCAGATCCACGTTAAGAATCTGGCGATGTTCAAGAGGATGCCAGAGATCCTGAGCTACGTGACGACTGACCGCAGGACGCAGATCCATGCCTGTCGACACCCTAAGGTCCCACACACACACACACACACACATACACATATATACAAATCCAAGGTTTGTCTCTGGTTATTCAGAGCAAAAAGTGAGAACAGGGAAATGTGGCTTACAGATGTCATATCTATAAAATCATCTGTTATTTATTCAGAAGCTCGTAGACGATGGTTTTATAACGAGATACTGTCTGAAACACTGGTTCTGAATTGGAACAAGTTCTAAATGAGTAAGAAATGGGAGTATTTTTAAGGTCTGTTCTTATATCGGTTAGCTTAAAGTTAGGCAGTTTCAACATACACATAACTCTGGCCCCTCGGTTTCATAGCTCTATACTTTTGTTTTTGTTTCATTGTCCTTTTGTCACTTGATTCACTGATGTGTGTGTGTGTGTGTGTGTGTGTGTGTGTGTGTGTGTGTGTGTAGGATGAGGAGTTTTTCCAAGGCAGCAGGCTGCCGTGTGGCTGTACTGCCCCTGATGGGACTCCACTTCGTATCATCAGCATCAAACCGTCCACGATGTGGTTTGGAGAGAGGACAAAGAAAACCAATGTTATAATAAAGTAAGAACATTAAAATTCAGTGGTATAATATGCTTGTTTTGAAAAGACACTGACAGAATAATTCATCATAAATAACCATAAGTTTTGTTTATGAGTGTAAATATTTCTTTTTGTTGTGTTTCCAGAACAGGAGCCAGTTCTTACAGAGCCTGCTTCAGTTTCCACTCCTCCTACTCAGAGGTACTTCCTTTCTTTTCCTCATTTCCATACATTTTTAAAAGTTAAATGTCGTCAAAGCATCCGTGAACAAGTAGATTCCACTCAAACACACGCGTTGATAGTGTTCCTCTATAATTTCAGATCAAAGACTTCCTCTCCTACCTCCAGCCAGTCAACATCTACCCCAGTGTTATCCCTATTGGTCAGACACTGACAGAGGTTACACAGATGTGAGTGTTGTTTTATTTATTATTTATTTTATCACTTAAGTCTCCACTTTAAATGATTAAAATTAATCTGCAACTATTTGGTTAATCAAATAATAATTCTTCAAGCAAAAATATCTTCTGTGTCTTGATCATTTTTAAAGCTCTCAACAGTAGAATGAAAAATAAAATAAAAAAACATTTAAAAACGTAAAAAACATTTTTTTTTATGTGAAATAACATTTAATGAGTGATACCACAGAAATCAGTACTCAGTTTGTGCACAAAGTTGGTGGATTGATAACTATGATGATTGCTAATAATTTAATAACATTGACACTGTGTGTTTGTGCAGGTTGAAGCTGATGTGCAGGAACCAGTCTGAAAATGCAGCACCCATATACAAACCTCTGGGAGTCCTCAAACGCACCATGGTTGAGCAACCTAAATATGGTGACACACACACACACACACACACACACACACACACACACACAGTAACCATAACAGGTGCACTGCACTAAAACACATCTGTAACTCTCTGTCACTGTGATGCTTGTTTACAGGTCAATAAAAGGTGATATTTTTAATGGAAGCTAGCTGAATGTTTTACTCTCTGTGCATATTTAGTTTCTTATTTACAAATATTTTACATCATAAGCGAAGGCGGGGGTTGGCCTGTACCCTGCAGTTTTGTGAGTGCCACCATTTCATTTCAAGATAGATGAATAAATAAAAATGTATGAGTGAATTTAAGTATTAGCTCAATGGGCCCCAGCACAGGTCTCATGAAGTCTTACTCATAGAAGATAATTGATGTGATTGAGCTAGATAACTTTTGCAAAACAGTCCACAACCCCCTCATGTATCTACGGCAAAACAGAGCTCGTTGGAAAAAAAAATTAAGAGATGCACCATACAGAAAGTTAAGAGCATTCGAGGTGAGGCTAGAGACTCCCCACAATCTGATAGTCCTTTAAAGAGCTAAGTTAACGTGGATGTCTGTGAAAACTCTCAGTCATCCAGGTCATAGTTATCCAACGGATGTGAAAGTCAAGGGCAACTGGACTTGGTTGTCTGTTTATCTTTCTTTAGAATTAACTTTGCCTTCTACACCATGTTGTCTATATACATATGTCTTTTAATACATTTGTCTGAAAAATGTTGCATTAATCAGTATTTCTGGCAACTGGTTTGCACGTGCAATACATTGATTATTTTATAAACTACCTTTTGATTTGCTAAATTCTAATTGTTGTCTTCTGCGCAAGTATTAAGGTAGCTTTAAATTTGGTATTTTTCAAGCCACATACATCCAACTAAAAAGTAAAACTGGAATGATAAAATGTCAGATAAGAATAACTTCAGATTAGGAATATATTTAATATTTTAAACTAATTAATTCAGATGTATGGAAGATGACATTTTAGGGGTAGATATTTGACTTTTGACTTTCAGTGATCAGCTTTATACATTTACAAACCACTTTATCACTTATCAGATCCAGACAGTGATGATGAACTGTTTGATGGGCTCGACCTGGCACCAGTGAGGAAGAAGATGGGGCTGAACCAAGAAATAAAAAATGGTGCAGAAATATTCTTACTTCTTATGTTGCTTCTTTTTTAGGTTCCTAATATGGACTGATTATTATTTACTGAACCATTAATTTTCTTTTTCCATGTGTGGGTCTTAGTGAAAGCTCAGAGTCCTCAGGAAACAGCGCCCCCTGTGATCGTGGATGAGTCTTTACCTGTGACGGTCACAGACACGCAGCCTGTTGCACGCAACTATGTGGACTGCACTGAGTCTAATGATGAAGAGGAAGATAATGAGGAGGAGGAGGATCAGCAGGAGGAGAACGAGGGCAGGGGGGATACAAAACTGATCAGGACGATAAAGGACACTGAGGATACAGAGAAAAAGAATACTGAGCTAGAAGGACGTGCTTCCTCTAATCCTCCGAAATGGGAGGACTTCTTCACCACAGAGACGCTGACTGACAGCCAGAACAGCCTTAACAGCCAATTACAATCCTGCTGCTCTTGTCCGAGCCCCTCCCTCTCCAGAATGACTGGTTCACAGACACCAGATCTGTTCAGCGAAGAAGAAGAAACCCCCGATAACGACGGAGACTTCAGTCTGACCCTGTCCGCCTCTCTGTCAAATCATTCCTCACAGAACCAAGACACATATTTACCCGACACCCTGATTCTGCAACCAGAGCACCGGGGGCGGGAACAAGGAGACTTGGGGACCAATACTACGTCTCAGAAGGAGGATTGCAACAGACAGAACATCCAATCAGAGCTGGAGGAGACCTCAGAGTCTCAGGTGTCATCGGACTTTGATATTCCCTGCACACCAGAGTCAAAAATGCCACAACCGGATGAGCTGTCGCAGTTGTACAGGAAGCTGGCGTCAGGAGAGGAAGTGACCATCAGAAAGCGGGAGTGAAAAAAGGAATGTGGCTTACAGAAACTGACTTTAACATTCCCGTTTGTCCACAGTAAACCTCCTCGGCTGTGGACAAGATGCAAAAGAGTACGACTAAACCCACTATAGATTCAGACTGTGAGCATTATAGCTGATGGGTCTCTGTTCTTAGAGATTTAGGTTGAATTTATGCAGCCAATAGGCCAATCATAACTGTTCACTACTTCTGTACATTATATTTTTTTATTAGTAAACATAGCCAGTTAGCAAGTGACTAAAATAGCCTTAAACCTACATTTTTGGCCATTTAAGTTGATACTGCAAATTTGTTAACAAACATTTGCACATCCAGCAAACACAGAATTGACACTTTCTTCACCAGCTGGTCTCTATCCTGCATTTTAATGTAAGGCTGGCGAGCCATAAATTACATTTCTTTGGCTGGAAAGAAACTTAAACTGAGACTGGTAATGTTTCTCACAGTGTGAATGTTCACCTCACCCATATGCTGCAAGAATGATGGTTTATATGTCTGATAAACACATAAGCTTCTACGATACCTCACATGCCTTACAACTGACAGCGTTCTCCCCAAGCTTCAATCAAACCTCCAAACCACGTTAACCTCAGTATGTAAAGCAACTAACATACACACTTCATTCCACTGCACTTTACCTTCACCTGTGCCCTACATACATTTAGGCACCTGTGCACCTCACTTCTGACTTTCCCTTTTTGTTGACGGTTTGTGGTTTGATAAATGCTCCTTGTGAAATGGATCAAATGTTGTCGAGAAGATGCAGTTTAGTTTACTCAAATTAAATGTATTTAATTTCAACTAAAGATCATTTTATTAGTTTGTCTATACTAATGAAAACATCTTCAAATACTCAACAGAAACTGGCAGATATTCACTTATTTTGGTTTACATTCTGTACAGTTCAAACGATGGTCATGAAGAATATTTCTGGGCCTTCAGAAACCCAGATCACTTTCTCATACACAGATCTGTTTGTCAAAAAAGACAGAGATCTTTTCACAAATATAATGGATATGATGATGCTTTAGAGCCTGACTTATGAGCCAGATCAAAATTTGGGTTAAACAACCGGACACCAATACTGGCTGATATTTAGTTTGAACTACAAATGTTTAAAGGTACAATGTGTAGCATATGGCCAGAATTTTAGTTTAAAACATTTTTTAAAAATGATAAAAACAGAACAGTACTGACGTCCTGTCAAAGATGTCTGTGTTTTCAGCTTGGACATGTGTACAAGGAGTGAGTTTGCTACGTTTCACAAGCTCTCTTAGCTTTATTTGTTGAATAAATCGACTAAATAAACTCTCAAAATGTCAGGAAAGGAATTATTCTTACACCTGTTTTCCTTATTAAAATGAACCGGACACCTTCTGAATTCAAGTTTCGCTCTTTCAACAAACTAACTGCCTTGTGAACACATCGTAAAACACAATTTATTGAAGGTTGACAGAAACAAAATAAAACTCACCAAAACCACTTGGTTAATTTCTCCACTGTTTTAACAATAACCAACTCTGGTTTGGTGCAAATAAACCCTTAATTCACATGGATGTGAAAATATTCTCTACATGCTGTCGCTACCTCTCTGATGGCCAAATATTAACCAGGCTGTTCAGGCTAGAAGACTCAGATTTTTCAGTTGTGATACACCAAAATTATAGCCTTGAAACTCCCTTTCTATCAAGCTCAAACACATTAGTTTAGCCCAAAAGGACAGCTAAAAATATAATTACAATATAGTCAATTAAGGTGGCATTTTCAGCGCTCCAATATTTTGTCCAACTATTATCCAGGCTGTTCAGGGTAGGAGACTCAGAATTCCAGTTGAGTATTTTTTAAACACTTAGGCGTTTCCATAGATACCAATATTAATATAGTAATACAAACAAGTCATGGCAACACTGCGTGTATATGCGTTTATTGAATGTGAATATGAAAATGGCACAATTGGTGCTATAAGACGCCCTTGATATTCTGGCATCATTGGAATAGTCTCGAGCAGACGAAAACAACGCCACCTGAACCAATTTTCTACCATTAATGGAAATCGTGAAATTTGGCAAAAAATGATGTGGGAAATTTCAAGTGGCATAGATGCTGCTGTATATCCTAAACGTTATAAAAAATCATAGAAAATCAAAACAAGGTCCTGCAAATGAATCAAAGGCATCCTGGTGATCAGGCAGCCAGGTGGCACCACGGCAAGTAGCCTAATCAATTTGCAAACCAACGCTGTATATTCGGCATTGAGACGAAGAGAGTTTGATTGGCTGGACGGCCCTGTACCGTTGGCCCCACCCTTAGTCACACTTTAATATTTCATTCAGGGTCATTGGGTATGCGGTTTCTGAGCTGATCATGTCAGTTATGCATCATACATGTTGCATAATTAGGGTTGACCCGAAAAATATTTTCCAATATAAAAATTATATTTCAGTTGAATCGTTTTAAAAAGTTAGACGCTAATCTGCAAAACTCAACCTTATTTCTCACTGACATATTTGTCAATAGTAATACAGTATATTTGTGATTCTCTGTAAGAAAACTCAGATGAATTAACACATCTGTCCAAGGGGTTTGTTTATTTTTCTTATAACTAGTTAAAACAGTTCATAATTTTTCCTGAAGTTAGTTCCATCTGTTTGTCTATAAATATGTCAGCCTTATTTATTTATTTGAACAAAAACTTCACAGTTGATCTGAGTAAACTGTTCTGTGAAACACAGAAGCAGTACACAGGAGGAAAAAAAATACTTTAGTTTTCAGCATCTAAAAAAATGTTTTAGAGATGGAAAACAAGAAACAGACAAAAAAACATTTACAGGCACTAAATCCACCTGAGCAGGAGATAATTACAAAAACATCACAAATGAAGAGCAGAATATTTATTTAAAGGGAAACTCTACCGATTAACACATTACCCTGTGTAGAAGTGTTTTGGAGTATTACAGCACATGTGAAAAAGTTAGATAAAACATTTTGTGGATCCAAAGGGAGCTGAGCAATGTCTGATAAATGGCCTCGAGTGATGTCACTTGAGTGTGTCGGTTCTGCCTGAAGACTTATGCTGCGTTTGAGACCGGTCGGAACTGGGAGATTTCCCAGTTGAAACGTCCGACATCTAAGCGTTCCAGACGCCGAAAGTGAACGAAAATCATGGCTAATCGTGACAAAGTGTGCACACAGTTGAACCCTCAGCAGGGCTTTAAAAGGTTGGCAGTTTAACTGCAACAACTGACATTAACAGCCCACACGTTACTAGTTCTGTGTTCCCCTCTGGCTATATAAGTTGGTAGCCTTCAAGTCAGTCAATGTTGTTGTTAAACTTCCTAATGTTTTGGCATATTTAACAATAACTTTTAAGCAGAAAAGATGACTTTATGAGATTCTTTACTGTAGCCAGTACCTAATGTGCAAAACATATTTCTACATCAATATACATGCAGAACAGGTTTTACTATATGATCGTATGTATTATTTTAATTTAAATACATGCAAATATACTTTTTGTCGCCTTTTAGTTTATGGTTTGCCATTTACAAAGTGTGCTTCCATGGGCGTTGACATTGTTTTGTAACGTCATTCAGCTGCTACTCGTGAAGCTAGGTACAGATTTTTTCTCCGTGTTCACAAGTAGGAAATCCAACTTCAGGTGGCGTTCCAGGATAGTTTTTCTAGATGGTCGGAAATTTCCCAGTTTCCGAGTTGCCTGGAACGCAGCATTAAAGGCTTTGAAAATGAAAACAATCTGGGCATGTAGAGAAGTGAGATTGTCAGATAAATCCATATTTATGCATGAGACTAGCTGCTACTAGGCGAAGATACTGAATATCCAATGAGACTTTCTGCGACTATGTGGCACTTCTGATTTCCAAAGTTTTTCCATATAAGTGCAAAAAGCTAAAATTCCTCACTGTCATTATGGTGGAATCGAGTATATTTTCTCTGCAGAAATATCCTTTGTGAAATCATATTTTTATATCCAGTGAAGATTCTTACAACTCACCACTGAGGCTACGCAATATGCTGAAAGTTGTTTGGCCTTTAGTCTACAGAGAAAAGGCCACCGTCGACATCATGTTCTGGATTTTTACTTTTCTCCCTGGAAGCTTAATATGCAAATCTGCCATCTCCTTACCAGCAGGGTTACCTCTGCAGCATTACACACTTGTTCAGTCATCACAGTACATCCATCCAGGTGAGTTGTAACCTCTCTCTCACTTATATCAGAGACTGCAGCCTGTGTGCAACATTAGTTTTTAACAACTTCCAAACCAACCAATTGAGATTCTGGCGTCATGGTGGGTTGAACTTCAGCATAAAAGGTAAGTGACAACAGCTGTAATTTGTTAACTGTGTAAATGTCCTCAGGGGAACACGATTCACTGACATCATCTCACAGCAGGAGCCAGTTTGTGTCCTGGAGCGCCAAGAGTCTGCAGGTTGTCATCATCCAAACAAACCCAAACTACAGGTGAGGTCTGCCTTCCTGTATTACTTTTATACTGTAAAGCACTGAAGGAAAATGTTCTCTAAATGAAGGATCTTATTAGGGCTGAACATAGACTGTATATAACAACTTTATATGTAGCTTTTGCAATACTGTTGCTATACATTCATGCCAATAAAGCTAATTTGAATTTGAATATAAGAAAGGGGCTGAACGGTGTTGTCGGAGAATTACTAAGCTTGTCAGCTAGAGAGGCGTCACTTGGCCAACTTTGAATTAAACCTCAAACTGAGATGTTTTTTTTGTTTGCTTACTGGAATAGAGAAAAGAAGATTTTTCATGAGAGATTTGAACTGAGCGCTTACTGTATAACACACTGTGGTGAACTTGTTTTTCTTGTTGTTTGTAGGTAGGCCGACCTGATGATATTATATCATTATTTAACGCCATGTCTGGACTCAAATTATCTTTATCATATTATTAAATAATTTGAAATTTCTACTCCACCATTGCTCATAATAATAATTCATGTATCACCTAATTTCATCATAACACAGTGCATTTTATATTGTGTTGGTCATACTATACACTGATTTATTGCTTGTCCATTTTTTAAAAATACAGAAGGTAAGCCGTTCAACCCTAGTTCTTATTAATACAACAAAGCAAATGTCCTTCACATAGGCAAAAAAAACTTCATCTTTATTCATCATGTGGAGTATGTTGAGTTAGATGTGAAAATACAATCTTTTTAAGAGTTTAAGAGAGTATATAAGATAATGCTGGATATGTTCCATTATTATGAATTTATTATTGTCAACAAATTCTGTTCAGAGACCACAACAAACAATCAAATTACTTGCTTAATGTAGCCCCAAGACCATTGGTTCCTGCTAAAGATAGAAATCTTGAAAAACGACTCATAAATACATACTTTCATTCTTAAAGGAATTTGTGACAGCAGGATGGTGTAAGTGGGTTTGAGTCAAAATAATGTGTGTTCATGGTCATGAAAGAATGTCACCCAGTGCACCCAGCCACTGATACACAAACAGTACATGTTTGAGGGATCAATTCATTGTTGGTTTTGATTCTTTTTATGGGATTTGTTGACTCAGTATCACCAGACGCCTCCTTTTAATATGTTTTATATGAACTCCTGCTTCATATTCAAACCTTAAATTAGCACTTCTCACCCTTGACAAGCAGAGCTGCCTCCGCGTCTCTATCTGCCATTTTGTGATAATAAGCTGATATAGATTCACCTGCTGTTGACACTTCTTTAGCAGCTACACAACATGCAGCCAATAAGGCCAAGTGAAATGTGCCCCGTGGAGTCCTCTAATGAAGTCAGTGGGAGGAATTAAAACTCTGCAGCCTCCTGGCTCTTCATGCAGGGATCAAAACACCTTGATCTTGGTAAACAGCCATGTTTTAGGTTGACTTCTGCTTCCATACAAGCAGCACTGAGAGAGAAGATTGGCTCTACTGGGTGCAGCTGTTTCCAATTTCAGAATTGGTGGGTTCCTGATGACAAAACTGAGGGCCTGAAGAGCGCCGGGAGGGTTTCTTCTTCTTCTTCTTCTCGTCACTCAACAAACTCCCTGTTGCCATTTCATTCTTCTGTAGCACCTTTCAGTTCAGAAAAGACAGCGGTAGGATCATTAAGTGCTTTATAAATAAAATTATTCTTATTCTTCTTATTATTATTATTATTATTATTATTATTATTATTATTATTATTATTAATATTTCCAGGAACTGGAGTGCGTTTAACTGGGTAAAATTTAATAACACAACATGAGGTAGACACATTAATTAAAGGACATTGTTCTTAATGGACCAATCAACTTAAAACACCTCAAAATATAATTATAATTATTAAACTATTGTTAATATTAGTCTGACATCTGACATTTTGTTATTAAACTGTCCAACAGTTTATACAAGTACAGCAAAAACTGTTAGTTTGACAGAAATTTAATTGGCAACTATGATAAAAATCATTTTTAAATTCTGTTTGTCATGTCAGCTATCCTTGACAATCATAACCATATACTTTTTAATTTTGATACTGTATTTAAATATTTTTAAAAGCACATACTTTTGTACTTTGACTAAAGTAGAAATTTTCATTGAAGACTTTTAGTGGAGTAATATTTAGCAGGAGTATATGTAGAGTATTCAAGGATTTGTGTGTACTTAGTCAACCACTGACAGAAACACTGGTACGGTCCTTTAACTGCTGACTTGACATCATAGCGCTCGTTAATGAAAAGACAAGAATAACTGGAGGAGGTCGTCGCACACAAACACACAGAGAGACAAGCTCAGACCTGGCTCTTCATTAAAATTAGAGGCCGTTCCCCCACAGCGGCTTCCTGAGGGACGAGTCTCTCTCACTCTCTGTGGAGGACAGTTTAATTAATTAACACACACACAACTAATATTAATTTAAATGCACTTGTCACACTTACAAAATATAAAACGTATGTACAGTCCTTACTTGCATATACACACTCAAACACATGCAGTGATCATCAGTGTTTTCTCTCTCCCATGCTCTCATGACCCTGGAGACTCAACAGGAAATTGAGGCTGTACGTGTGTGGGGGGGTTATTGGGAATTTGATATGTAGAAGTGTATTCTCATGTAAGCATGCTGGCTCACGCCAAACGCACAAAAGTCTTGGTTTTACCCAGATTTACATGGATTGATTCGCACTAGTATCATGTCTCTGTGCCTTTGAGGGTTTTTTTTTTCCAAACCAAACATATGGTTTGTTTGCTCCGGTCTGACTCAGAGGACTCAGATTTTACTAAATATCGAGTTCGGGTAAGACCTCAATCACGGATGTATTAAGAGAGCTGGATACGGCGCCATCGCTCAGCTTTGCCAGTTTGCCAAAAACCTCCTGCTGCCCAAAAAGCATTTTCTCCATAGACCCATTATAAAAGAGATTTCTGTAAAACAGTTGACAGGACACCTGAAACTGCAAACAAGGTCCACTACTGCTCTTTTTATTACAGTCTTATGTTTGAGAAAAACCTTCCCAGAGCCTAGAAAAGAGGACATCCTAATGTTAGGATTAGCAGGAACACTAGTGCAACCCAGAAGCTAGAAAACTTTTTGGGCTCAAGAGACAATTTTCATAAAAGTGAATGGGTATCATCTATTAAGTTCAGTATCCAGTTTGTATAACACATCTATGACCTGGATTCTTTCTCAGGCCTGATGTTAGTAACTGCTGTTTAGCCCTGCATGCAAAGCGCCTCTGGCTCCTTGCAGTTGTACGAGTATATACGATTAGTTCCAAGGTAGAAAATAAACCAGAGTCAGATTTAACAAGAATCGCCGCTCTTCCCTGATCTTAGCCCAAAGCAGGGGGAAACTGCTTACTACAGCAAACTACTGCTGCTATGAGAAACAAACATATGTACAGTACATATGTGTTCATAGCAACAAAAGTGTTTTTTTCTATGTGTGCATTAGTATTGTAGCATTTCACAGATCAGATGGAGCAGCACTGTGTTGTGATTTGTTTGTAATTTTACATGAAGTTAGGTGCTGAAAAAATCGTTCTAAAGCAAAGCAGCCCAACACTAACACGAGAGGCTGACAAAGGAGGACAAGCTATTGGATGAGAGAATAAGTAAACCAATGAAGAAAGGCTGACTAACTCACACAACAGGTCTGGGTCACTCGTAGATTTAATTTGTACCTGAGAGAAAATTGTAAGTACGAAAAATTGTTGAAAATGTAAAAACTGTTCCTACGAGTGGTTCTGCGTGAGGGCTGATGAAACTTTGCTCTTGCTGAGCAGTAGAGAAGGATTTTCATTATTCTTTTGACTCAGTGCTGCAGTTCTACAGTGGAAAATATAAAATGTAATATTTCACTTGATGCATCAATTTGTTATTTTTTAATTAACCAGAGGAAAAGACTCAGTAAGAATAAAAATCTCTTTTTCAGGAGTGTCCAGGCCAAGACAGGCACTAGCACTAATAACACGGCTTAGTCACAAGACAAACTAAAAAAAATAATGATATAATGATAAGATTTCAAACCATTCTTCAGCTCCTGAAGATTCAGGTGATTTTGCAACTGAAGCTGAGGAAGCAGTTAAACACCCTTTACCTTTACCTTTAGAAAGTTAATAGAAATAAGTCCTGGGAGCTAAGACATAAACTTTCTATGCTTTTTGTAGGATATAGATCTATAGGTAAGAAGGAAGTTCAAGAGAGATCCTTAAATAAATAAGAATATACTAGTGATCATGTCTACGGGTGGGACAAGGCAGACCATCACACCCTGTCATTCAAGGGCAAATGGTAAATGACAGATTTTAAAATCTCAGAGCTCCATAGTAGATGTGAAGACACAGCAGGAGCATGTGTAGGCATTGTGAAGATGCACGCATATAGTCCAGCACCGACATAAAGGTGGCAGCAACAGGTCTTCTTTTGGCTATGAAGGAAAAGAAAAACTTGTTTCCAAAGAAAACAATTACAACTTCTGCTTTTTCACCAGTTGCTGAATACGGGGCTTAAATGAGAGAGAGTCGTCAATTATGATACTGCTATTGTGTGTGTGTGTGTGTGTGTGTGTGTGTGTGTGTGTGTGTGTGTGTGTTGTGTTACCTCTGAGTGATCCAATCTGTACTTGAGGGATGTTGCTCAGGTCTGCAGGAAAACCCACATACACACCTCCATAGTTCCTATATACACAAACATGTGCACAAATGTTGCTCATGTTAATAACTATATTTTAGTGTAGTAATTTATATCTTCCACACAGTATGTGTAGATCAAATGATAAATGCGTGTGTACCGTATACCGTATATAAACAGATATTACATGTGTGAACTGACAATCTGGACTGAAGGACTCACTGCCATTTGTCGTCCTCTGGCGCACACTCTTCTGATCTGTCAACAAACACACATTCACACACAAATTAAAACGCACTGTGTGCATTGAAGTCGCTCTACGTTAACCTAAAACATCAGAGAAAGGTCAAACAACACTGACATGTTTTAACACATCAGAATGTGTTTGTGAATGTGTGTGTTTGTGTTTAAGTAAAATTAACTTACACCTTTGATGAAGACTCAGCAGGACCTGAGGCCACAAACAGACAGATGATTGAGATAAATAGCTGGCAAAGGTTACATTTTTTTCCTACTGACTCACCATTATTTCTATATAAGTGTTACGCACAAGGAATGTACCAGGTTAATCGATCATTATTCATGTCTTAATCCATCATTTGACATTCACAATTACAGAAATAATTAAGTTATAAGGGTTCAACCTCTGAGAAACATGAATGTATGCAGTAAATTGTGCCCATTTGATTTTAATATTTTCATTGCATCAAGATAGTTAAGTTTTTCCTGATGGTGGCGCTAGATGAATGATCAGGAGTCACCAAAATGCTTTGGATTTATTCTGGGGTGCTTGAATACCCATAGCAAATTTAAGGTTGTTTCAAGGCCATTCACTTTCAGGATCTCTTGTAATATAAGAAAGTTTTGGTCCTGATGGTTGAGCATTATGAAAGGTCACAAAACTGAGCATTGAAGCGACAGTTGCCACTACGGTCACAATTAAAGGACAGTGAATACTAACTCATAAGTCATAAAGTCAATGAACTGATTTAGTAATCTAAGTTATAAATCAATATATGTCACCATTAGCTGTTAACATCTTGTGAGAGCAAGATTGTGTTATTACTTAAACATCGCACAGTCTCACTTTTATATATACAGCACACTGTATGTACAAATCTTTAAACTCAATCTGGTAGGTTGATAATCTCGTTATATATCGCCGTGCACCTAAGATTTAGGGTTCTGATGTCTGTAATAATAGTCACAAAAACCTTTGAATGCCCTTTTCTGCACCTGCAGGGATAACAGTGGAGGAAGAAGTATTCATACCCTTTAGTAAAAGTACTAATACCACTAAATCTCCACTACACGAAAAAGTCCTGCTTTCACAACTTAAGTAAATCTATGTAAGTACTGTCATCAAAATATGCTAAAGTACCATAAGTAAAGTAAAATGTTTGACAAAGAAAGCTTTGTGATGATGAGTTTTCCAGCTGATCTAAGGGGACGGGTTTGTGGGGGAGAACTGTTTATTTGGCTTAAGATAAAGGAGAATATTCTCACCCCATAAAGGAACACATAATCCTGCAGTTTATCACAAACATTCAAACTCAAAATCACCAGATTTTGAGAAACATTTTCACTGGACAGGAAAAAGTACAATATCTGCCAATTTGTAGTGAAGTAGAAGTATAAAGCTGCATAACATGGAAAGTATGTCGAATTGGTATTGAGTACATGTACTTTGTTACATTCCAGCAAGGTCACTAGCTTTTTGCTAGTACCATGAAAAGTGACATTAACATGGCCATGTAACATAGTTACTGGGAGGTATAGATTCTTGTTTTTATTCAAGGACTGTCTCCACTCGCAATGTTCAACACAGTAGACAACTGCAACCTGAAAAATAGGTAGTCCATCCTCTAAAAGGTGGAATATAAAATGACTGAAACACGAAACAGGTGCAGTCTTAAACAAGAATATGAAGAAAATCACACACACAAAATGTTCCTATAATTGTCTTTATGTGTTTACATGAAATTAATATAGTCAAAAAATGTCTGACTGGGCCTTTAACAGCATTATATGACAGAAAGAAGTTACTATAATAACTTAGTTCTGCCTTAAATCTGCTATGTATGCTGCTATATAACTCCGATAAAATGTTCTGCTGTTTCATGCACAAACATACTTTGTTTCTCTCACCTGCAGTGCTGCTGCTGCTGCTGTTGTTGTTGGTGTTTGGGGAGGATTTTCCACATCCCATCTCTCTCATCGGAGTCTATAAAACCTCAGAGCAAGAGGGAGGAAGAAACAAATGAGTGAAAGTAAGAAAGAAAGAATAACACAAGCCGAAAGAGTGATAGGTACGAAGAAAGGGAGTGAGTCAGGGTGAGGAGGAGAGAATGAAAACTTCTCTTTCTTTTCCTCAGTCTGTCTCTACTCTGCGTCTATCTACTGTACCTCAGCATGGAGGAAGGATTATAATGACGCCAAGAGAAGAAAGAGGAGGAGCAGAGTGGGGAGAAGGAGAGAGAGAGGTAGGGAGGAATCTGCAAAGAGAGAGAGAAGCAAAGTGTGTTCACCCCTGCAGTTGAGGTGTGTGTGTCTCGTGCTTTAGTAGATCAAAGTCGGCTGGAATTGATTTAATTGGTGCATTTCTGTACAAAAATACAGTAGAAGCTGAATTGGGTGGGATTAGGGGAGAGCGGGGACACACATTTGGGGTTTTTAGTTTGTTTTTTTTAAAGGTGCAGTACACCTGAAGGAAACTTAACTTCTACCAACACACAAAAATGTATGTCTCTGGGTAAATACAGAGGGTAACATGCAGAGCTGTTGCATAACTTCTCATATTGCAAACTAGTTTCCAGATTTTGTTAGAAATTAGGATTTAAACATGCTTTTAAATCCAAGTTAAGTGTGTGTCAAGTGTTTCTAACATGATATTGGGCTTTGAAAAAGATTTACATGTAAGCAAGAAATAATTGATTGCCTGGAGGGAGTTTGTCTAAACTGACACTATTCCCTGAGAAGTGTTTTGTAAACAATTTCCTGCAATTTGGTATAACTGCTTTCAGTTTCTTTCCTCACTCATGTCATGTGACAAGATTTAATAGGAACTTAAACTGACCACATCTCAGAGACACCAGCTACAGGTAGACAACAATTAGAGTTGCTTCATCAGGCAACTTCCCAAATCCTGAGAGAACACAAACTCGCACGTGTGACTTCCCCAGAACAGAGACAGATTTCCAGCAATGAACAGTTAGTTTATTTATGCTGCAGTTTGCACATACAAGGTCATGAAACTGAAGAAGAAAAGCAAAAGCAACATCTGGGTGAAATGGTAGATGAAGAAGCAGGAGGAAGTGACTTGAGTGACCAGTAAAATGTAAATATTTGAGAGTGAAATGAATCTGCTATGATAGCAATTGAGCACCTGCTAAAAGTGATATCATATATTGGAAAAGACAATACGGGAGCATGTTATAGAACCGAAGACGAGCTGTAATAGGTTTCATAATGTAAGTTTACAGCAGCACCGATGCTGTAAACCCCAGTGTCTCCACATTTCCACAGGTCAGAAGATGTATGTGGGAAAACCAAACTGCTTTGAATTAAGTATTTAGGAAAAAGTTTTACACATATTGTTTTAAGATGAAGAAACGATCACCACAAAGTTCTACTTTGCTTTAATTAGTCCAACTGTGTGTTGACTCCTTCATATTTCTCTTCAAAACATGAGCAGAGGTGGGAAGTCTAAAGTGGGAAACACATCATTATCGAGCTCAGTTCGAAACAGCCGACACCTCCAGTGAAGTGATTGTTTGGCTTCTCACTACTTTTAAGTGTGCGTGTTGAAAAAGCTACCATTACTGTACCAGTGTGATGATTTATAATTAAACAAAAGTGTTTAGATTAGGTTCAAACACCACATGATTGTCTGTAAATTGGTCTAAAAGTATCAGCTCCAAAAACACCAGAGTGGTTGTGATTCCTAACAGGAGAGCATCTTCATTTCTGCCTTACTGACAAACAGCATTAAACCACAGATGGTTATGTGTTCTTTTGGGTGAGTTTGGCCTCTTTGCAAGCAGAGTGACACATTTAGGCGTAACAGAAGCGCGTTAAAACTGCAATAACTGATTTTGTTGGCCAATCGGGGGCAGTGGAAACAAGATGTGAACACAACATTGAGATGCTTGTTAGCAAACAGTTTATTTACACATCTGGCAGTTAACATTATCATTTATTTAAAGTCGTGTTACTGGCGACTTGATAAATATTCACTCTCTTTATTAGCTCTGTCAGAGGATAACCAAAGTGATTACAGTTCATCCTGAGAGGGACGTGAATATTTGAACAAACTTCAGAATCAGAAACAGCTCTGTTGCCAAGTAGTTTTTACACATCAAAGGAATTTTCTTTGGTAACAAAGTGCCAGGCATAAACTAATATAAATATAAATGAGAGTCAGCGTCATTGGAGGTCCTGGGCCTTGTTGATGATGCCAGCTGCATATGGGAAGACACTGACTTTCATGGCAATTCATCCATTTGTTGTTGAGATGTTTTACTCAAAACCTCAAATGTCAACCTCATGGTGGTGCTAGGGGAAAAGTCAAGGGATCAGCAAAGCTATTCGTCCTCTGGGGACCTTGAATGTCTGTACATCATTTCACACCAATCCATCTGATAGTTGTTTAGATATTTCAGTTTGGACAGACGTGATGGACCAGCTGACTGACTGATTTGCATGACATAGAGATTTCCTGTAACAAAATGAAGTGAATTTATGTGTTAATGTACCAAAGCATCAAAGAGCATCAACGAATGCCCAACATTCCTCCTGGGTCACTGCGAACTAAAGAAGAGACATCAACAGCAAGCTAGGAGGAAATTAAGGGTTTTAGAGGAGCTATAACAGGATGGGAGAGTTTATATTTAACAGCTCCTCAGCCAGGGTAATTAACATTATTTTTTTATGAATGTAATTTAGCAGAAGCACATCAACGTCAGAAGATTCTCGTCTGTGATTGGTTGATAACACTTTGTGTTTCCGTCTGACTGCAGAAAATGAAAAAAACAAAATGATGTGTTCCTCCGTTATGTCTCATAAGTACTTTTTATTTTTATCTGTCCTCCTTCCTCTCTGTTCCTTTTATCCTGAAACTTAAAATGACTCATGCCACCCACACACGGCTAAATACAAGTACCCTCTCTGCTAAACTCACCTCAATTACCGGGTAAAGCAAAGTCACTTTCAGATTATAATTGATTGTTCTCAGCGTTTCCAGCAGGAAGGAAAAGAGACGCATGCTGAGGGTTTTTCATCAAACACTGTTACAGTGTGTTGAGTTTAAAATGATTCTCGGATGTTTGTTCAGTGGTTTTAATTAGAAAGATTTAAAAGATTTTGATGAAAACATTTAAATGCTCTTTACTACGTATCTCTAGCTCTCTGTGAGCTGAACCATGTAAACATCTTGTAGGAGCTTTAAAACAAAGCAGAAGCACAGGTTTGAAGGATACCTATAGATATCTGATTCTGGAGTGCAATATTTTCCTTTATTTTAATAATTTCATTGCACTGTTCATTTTATGTATTTTGTGAAGAAATCTAACTTGCGTTTTAAAGTATAAATAAAGTAACTATTATTATTCTTATTAAACATACAAAGTCTTGAGCCTAAAAGATTAAAAACCTGGAAGGGTCGTGCATGTTGGTTTTATTTTTAGCCACATTGAAACATTAACCACAAACTAGGAGAGTGTTTTCCTTTCTGGTTAATTGTGAGTATTCTGTTATTTCAGGTGAGTTTGGTGTCTCTGCAAACATTTTGATACCTTTAGACTTGACAAAAGCAACCAGAGGACCCTCTTCTCAGGCTTTCCTTCTGAGTTAATACTGTTACTGTTACCCCTCTAACTGTTTCATCAACTCTTTAATGTAGTTTTGTGCCTCCCCTCCATAAGCAGTCAGCTATGGACACAAAAACATGGTCCCAACATCCACTGAATTTTCAGTCTTCAGTTTTCCTCAGTTTCTTTCTTTGAGCAGTGTTATCATGGACACACACATTTCTGTGCACCTATCAGAGTTTAGAAATATTTCAATTAAAGTCTGATGACAGGTATATATAATATAATATAATTGTGCAATAATAATAATAATAATAAAACTTACAACAACATTTTTTATGGATCTTAACTTTGCTTGTTACCCACTTAATCGTGAATATGTAATGTTAGATTAATATAGATTTATGTGCTTGAAACATTTTAATGGCCTCTGTGATGTTTTGTCTGGGAGTTTCACTTTTTCACACAGATGGCTCTTGATTTAAATGTTTCTTAAATGTATTTTCAGTATTCAGGACGGTAAAACTGCATAACGAGCTGCAGTGAGATGCCATCTTTGTTTGATCCATTCACACATGCTGTCTGCACAGTTTGCAACTTTATCTGAATACAGCAGCCAGCAGAATTACAGAGATATTACATAGAAAGTGGGGCTCGGTTTGTATGTTGTGGTAAAAGAAGGGTGAAGAATGAAATGGAAATGTAGAGACAGACAAAGAACATTTTTACAAACAGGATAGAAAACATGAGTCAACGGTACAGAGAGTTCGAGTTGTGGCTGTTCAAAGCTGTAGTTCCTCATTAACAACACAAGGGTGCAGTGTTGTCAGATTTATCTCTGCATACTGTCAACAAGCTGATAATCAGAGTAAGAGAGCAGAAATAGTGACTTCATCAAACGCGTTCCTTCATCAGTGCTTAAGTCAAGACGGTCACGTGCTTTTTCATCTACCTTCTCATTAAGACTCGAACAGTAACCCAATAAAATAAGTCAAATTTCATCAAGACAGCAAACTGATGAGCTCATACAAACACCATCAACAGTTTATTCACAGGTTTTTTAATGTACTGTGAACCTTTCTTGTGTGTCCACTATACATAGCAAGTACTTTCTATGTGTGAAATAGAAAATAAAAAATCAAAGTACAGTAAAAACAAATGTCTCAATACAGAAATGAAATGCTGTTGAACACATCTCAGAGTATGTTTATTATGTATAAGTTATACATAATCCATTTTGAGGCTAATCTAATGCATACAAGATATCTGTACTTAATTACACGTTTGCATTCTGCATGAAAGAAACAAGACGGTCTCACTTTTATTATAGAATAACTATTTAAACACAGCTATAACCTGCAGGTGTCTCTGAGTTTGGGCAGGTGAAGGAAGTTATTTATTAATAACTGGCTCACTAATGTATTTATATCTGAGTCACCAAAGATTTTAAACAATAATGTTTCTTAGGTGTCTTAGTTGATGTAACAGGGAAAGGTATGACAGGTATAGCTTACAGTAGTTTAGCGGACCCCTAAGTGTTTATCTGACATTTATGACTTCAGGTATTTCTCACATGTACTTGTCATGGTCAAGATGACAACAATAGACTGATTAGTTAGAGACAGTAGCTCAGACATCAGGCTAGCAGATATCAGTATGAGGTTAAGTCCAACAAGAATATTTACAAGAACAAGAACACACTGGCTCCACAGATTAGGGTACAACTAATGGATAGTGAGAGATTCCAATATGGCGAAGCCTTGGAATCTAAACATCAGATAGATTAGTTGTTGTAGGTGAAAGGTGACCTAATAGAGAAACCTACAGCCACTAGGGGGAAGACAGGAACATGTGTTTACTCGTTGGATGCTGACACTGTTTCTCCTTGGCCAAGTCTCATTAAACTTTGCTGTGTAAAACTTTGTCAGTCTCCGAAAACATTCTTCTCCACACCTGACAGCTGGCTCACAATAATTCTCAACAAATAATGATTTTTTTCATGTTAATATTGCCTCTAAAAATAAAATCAACATCATAATGTGCAGGGTGTTACATTTTAATTTGTTATTATGCATTGTTCAAAACACTTGCGGTGTCTGCAAAAAAATAAAAGCTACTTTTTATTTAACATTTTTATTTACCACTGGTGACCTGTTCAGGGTGGACCCTCCTTTCCCCCGATGTCAGCTGGGATTGGCGTCACTCCAGCCCCCCGCAACCCTGCACGCAGGATAAGCAGTTGACGATGGATGGATGGCTGGATGGATTTTATTTACCCTTGATGGTAGCCTCTTTGGTAGTTTTATAATAAGTGTGATTTTATTAGGCTAACACTTAACTGTGATGGAAGTTAGTTAAAAAAAAACCCAATTATGTTTCACAGCAGACTTACAGTAAAAAAAGAAAGTAAGACAGATGGTGTACGTGTTGAAAGATGGTGTACATAGTCAAATTCATGCCTGTAGTGTTGTTCAGATTGCAGGTATTGGTTCTCAGTACTTGTGGAGTACTTGTGCACAGGAAATAACATTAACATTGGGAGGTGGTGTGGGGCACGGGTTTGCGATTATCAGGATTAATTTGAAAGAGACATGTTGTTAAAGGAACCATTGTATAACCAGCTTGTCCTCTCCAGAAAAACAACCATATAAGTTGTTTGTTGAAGCACATTATTACAACCTATATTTATAGTGTCTGTGACCTCTAGTGGCTGTATGGTAGCAAAAAAGGAAGTCGGGTTACTTATTATAAAGAGCAAAAAAGTCGACTTAAGGAGGTGGATTAACTTTCAAACAGGTCAATGGTGTTTGAGTTATATTTTGTTTTAGGTTAAATAGCTTACTGACTTTCCTCACCTGAGTTAAGTCACATGACTTATGCAACTTACTTTAACCCAAACCAAGATGTTTTCCTAAACCTAATCATGTAGTTTTGTTGCTTAAACCTAACTAAACTGTGACCATTGCAAAGCTTATGTGTTATTTTGGGAAGCATTGACAAACAATCTACTTTGTCCTTTAAGTAAGAGGACATGTTGTGTGGAACATAAAGCTGTTCATGTATAGACTAATAGAATCAATAAAGCTGCAATATGCATAATATAGGCTATGCATAGGCTAAACCTTAACAGAGCAACTAAAATAGCCTCTTGTGTCACAAACAATGTCTTCTTCGGTAGATTGTCAATGGCACTATTTACACTCCATACACCTGGTCATCCTTAGATTGGCACTTTTTACACGGCATAGGAGGGCACTTGTACAAGAAAACTCCCGTCCGCCTCTGATTTTAGCGGATGTTATGCTTCATACTCTCTCACACGCGCAGACTCAGCTGCAGAACGCATCCACACAACCTCAGACGTGCTGTCAATGTACCGCACTTGGAAATGTCGCTCATAATCCACATTTTAACAATTTTGGGTGAGTTTAACTTTTCATTCAAACTTTTTAAATGTGAAATCTGCAGCTTGTTGGGTGGACTTTCATCCCCTGTAGCTGCCAAAATTTTTGTTCTCACGTCTCCAGCAACAACACTTACCCTTATGCAGTTCACAAGGGTTTTCTTTTCAGGAATTATAGTGTTTTAAAAGATGAGAAAATAAGGCTGCTGCAGGAAAGGTACTGTTGCGCACAAGCTCAAGCTTTGTATCTGCGGATGGACTCCATGTGATTTTAATTTAACTGAACTGACCGCAAGTCTGTTTTGCTTCTGGGTTTTATAATTGAAAGCAAAAGAAAACATACTGCAGTGTTTTGTGGGACAAAACAATCTTGTTTAGGACTTCGTGCTTCTTACATCATCTCAGTGACAGCGGTTTTCTTCCCTGCAGCCCTGTGGTGTCCCATCAGGGCTCAGCTGCCAGAGTTTGCGGATGTCTGCACCGAGGGCAGCTGCTACCCCGCCACAGGTGACCTGCTGATCGGCCGGGCGCACAAACTCACCGCCTCCTCTACCTGCGGCCTGAAGCAGCCGGAGCGCTTCTGCATAGTCGGACATCTGGAGGTAAGAAAACAGCTGCTGCTGCTGCTGCTGCTGCTGCTAGGATCCTGGAGCACCAAACATAAAAAATCCTCTCTGAGATTGTAGGTCAGTGAAGTAACCAGGGCATGGCAGGGTGAGCAGCAAAGTGTAGAACAAAACACAACTTTATTGAAATTTCATGATTTCATGATGTTTTTATTGGTTTATCTGCAATCCACAGAACGAGCTATGTAGGGTTCATGAACTTGAATGGATAATTTTTTACTTTTGTTTGATGCAGGTGCTAATTTGAAACTATTTCAAAGGTTTCTTCGGGATGTTCTTTGGTTTGTGCTTTGTCTCTTTAGTGGCTGTAAGCTAGCAAACTTTATTAATGTAGTACTTTTCAGAACAGAAGTTTACTCTAAAAAAAGGAGAGGCTGAGGTAGAAGAGAAAAATGTGGGGAGAGATGTAATAAGTGTAAATACCACAAAGTGAAAGTCACATGCCATTGTAAAACAATTGCATGAGAGTAGATTTGGAAGTAATGACCAAAGAAAGAAAATGTAAAAATGATTTTCTTAATGGGATGAGAAGCTGTGATTTCACCTGATTTATTAACTTTGATATATAGTTCACATTTTAACATAACAAAACTTTATGTGACTTTTGTGACTGTGACACATTTGTATATAGAAAACATTATTATCCATACAATATTTATTCTAGCATTTTTGCACTGCATGTGCCACAACCCTGAAAATACAGGAGGTGATATGGTGTGTTTCATCACTGTTGGCCTTGTACATGGCATTTTATGACAGTGATTTACTGTTTCTAAATTACTGCAGAGGAAAAGGGAAAACTGGTGAATCCCTCATTATATTTGAAAGTCCATCAAGAGTACAATGACATGACTAAGATGGAAACTGGTTAAAAATATGATTAATTTTATTTAACCTCATGCACCATACTTGATTTCTGTTATTAAAACCAGAGATCAACTCTGTAATTAACATTATCCTCATCATTGGTTTATCTGTGGATTATTTTCTCAAATCAGCTATTAAAATCATAATCGCTTGCTGATCATAATTTCCCAGAGCCCACAGTGACATCTTCAAATTATTTTTGTCCGATCAACAGCACCAAAACCTGGAAAATAATTAGTTTTTAAAGACAAGCAGCAAATCCTCACACTTGAGAGGCTGGAACCAACAGTTGTCTCCCAGTTAACAGTTTTATTTCTACATCAAAACTCTTCAGATTAACATTGTGAGTGTGAGCATGTACATGTACAGTATCTGCTGGCTATCTTGTCAAGTGGGCGTTCAGACATTCCTCTCCACAATAAAACCGCTGTGTTGTCTCACAATCCCTCCCTCTGTGCTTGGGGGCGAGGTAGGGGATATTCTCTTTTTATCAACCACCCTTCAGCAAGTTCACTGTGTGAATGGTGTCCTTATGAAATCACACACACACTGTAGGGCCTTTCTCAGCTTCCTGAGGATGAGCACAGTCCTAAAGTATGAGCTGCAGATGAGGAGGGCGGGGGTGAGCCTCAAGTAGCACACATGCAACCTACTAAACTAAGTGGAGCCACTTAGCCAGACTGTTCACATTTCAACACATAGTTGGCAGAGGGCCGGTGAAATTGAGAAACTTGTTTTTATAATTCACACACGGCAATGCTCTGAGATTTAGGAGTGTGTGCGTGTATATGTGTGTGAGCCAGAGTGAAGCTTACATGCCAAAACATCTGGCCTCGCAGTAAATACATTGTTAAACAGACGCAGCGCAGACACACACTCTGCCAACATGATATAAACTGCACAACCGTAAAATTTCTTTCTTTCTTCAAGGGTCACACTGCTCATGTTACAAACTACTTTGTGGCCAAAAGTATACGGACACCTCATTTTAAAACAGTGGTCTTTATTTATTGTGCTGCTATAACAGCCTCCACTCCTCTCAGAAGTCTTTCCACAAGCTGTTGGAGGATTGGCTTTACAGAGAGGTCAAACGCTGATGTTGGGCGCTAAAGCTCACAGACCAGCTCCTCCCAAACATGTTGGATGGGGTACCTGGGTTCTGTGCAGGCCACCAAGCTGCCATGTCTTTATGGATCTTGCTTTGTGCACATCATGTCGCATGTTAAAAGAGAAAAGGGTCAAACATAAACTGTCACAAAGCTGGAATAAGACTTCAAAAAAATATGATTGTTTGCTGTTGCATTCCCCTAATTGGAACTAAGGGGCCAATTTAAACCAGGAAAACAGATCCAACCATTAGTACGTTTACTTACTTTACTAGTTGGCAGCAATTTTGGTAATCAGTTAATTTTTTTTCAAGCAAAAATCTCCCACTCTTGTGTTTTCAAATGTGAGGATTTGTTGCTTTGCTTTGTTTTCTATGATAGCAAACAGAATATATTTGGGTTTTGGACTGCTCTTTGGACAATATGATGTGTATATTGAATTATTTTCTGACATTTTATAAACCAGATGAGTAATCTATACTAGAGATTATAATTGGTTGCTGCCTTGGTTGCAGATGGCACTATGCAACCAGGCTAGTTACATTCTACTCTGACAAACATAGATTTACCCGTCAGACTGCCCGATGGTGAAGGTTGATTCATCAAAAATTCTGCCTACTAGGCCTGCTCTACCAAAAAAGTCACTATAAACTCTTTGAAGAAAATGCAAAACTATCAGCACGCCTGGTTTAACACACTCTGTGTGCTGTCTGTCCATCAGGAGGAGAAGAAATGCTTTGTGTGCGACTCAAGACAGATGTACAATGACGACAACAACCACGTCAGCCACACAATCGAGAATGTGGTCACCACCTTTGCCCACAACCGCCTCAAGACCTGGTGGCAGTCGGAGAACGGTGAGAAAAACATAAAAAGTTTGTTTGCTCTTGAATGAAAGAGACAGAGTTCGTGTTCACTTCTGTTTTTTAAATGAATGAAGAGCAGCACAGCGTGTGAGCTCTCGCTGAGACTGTTCTCACGGGAACTGAGCTCAGTAATGACTAGACAGAGAGATCACAGAGGCTCCCACTGCAGCCAATCACAGCAGGTCTTGGGGGCGGGGCTTACAGGTGTGCCGCGGAGAACAGGTGTGCGGAGAAGAAACAGATGTGTCATCACTTGACCACACACAGGCCTTTAAAGTGGGAAAAAGGAAGTGTGTAATGAGACAGTGGTATTTCAGAAGCCTCCACAGTGAGAATGGGAAACAATATTCCCTCTTACATACAGTGTAAATTCACCTTGAAGCCAGGTGTATAAACATAACCATAAAACTCTCCAGTAGGGCAATAAAAGAATGAATTCTTCCCATATAGGTGTCACTGCAAAACATCTTATTAAAGATGTGTGTGTAGTTTAATAAATGCCCTTTTGCTTAATTAAGTTAAATCTGAATCTCATTTTCCAACCGTAGTTTTCATGACCGCCACATTTTTCTTAAATTAAGAAATTTTCACATGCACTCGATTGCTGATCAATGGTTTAAGGACGACTGTTGAAACAATCAAGCATGAAAACTCCAAGATAGCAACCATTTAAGAGATGCTATTACAACTTCAAGTTCAGTTAAATAAGAACCTTAAAAAACATATCTGGGTTGTTCAAAGTACTTGAAAAGTATTTAAATGCATGTACACTTCTAGTGTAGTATTCAAATACATAAACTCACATGCCAAATATAAATAAGTAAGTTGGGTATATACTGTAATACCTCCCTAAAGACTTATTTGGATTTCATCGACCAGTTTATATCTGTAGAAGTGTTCTAAAAATGCAATCATTAACTCTTTAAAGACTAAAACTTCTCTTTGTTGTATCTCTTCTTCCTTTTTGCTATTGTTTAATATAAGTAATCCATATAATTTTATAAGCAAATTGTTCCCGAGTATAGGTGCAGGAACTGAAACGGCCCTGATGTGAGACGTTTGAAGGGACTACAGTCACTTGTTTTGCCTGTTTCAACACTCGGTTGCTAAATGTTGTTATAAACGCTGATCTCCCTGATTAATAGCACACACCACACTCACATGACTTACGGCTTGATTAAATGTACAGCCTTTTCGTAGCTGAAGGGTAAAAACCAATCACCATCATCACATCCTTAATATTTGAGCCCTGAAAGAAATCACATTCCAGAAAGTTCCCGTACATTGTAACAGATGAATCCTCCCCTTGTTGCTCCCACGTTCATTCTCCACATGCACACAATGTTCCCTGTGAGTGGTGGGAATCTTGTCAGATGTATGAGTCATGGAGAGAGAGGCGGCCAGCAGTGCAGATGGCTTTGAAAGTGCAGGAAGTTGCAGACACACAATGGCTTTGCTTGGGATTTCCTAATTCCCTACTAGAAGTAAACCCCAGTTCCATCTTGGAGTCCAAGCCGGTTGCACCAGCTGTTCTTAAGTGTACACTTAAGAGTTTAATGAATGGAGTTTTACATATCACTGAACACAAACTTGTGTTTAATATTTACACCCAGTTACTGCTTGTGTAACCTATGTAACTAAACTAGCTAGCTTACTGACAGAACTACTGTTAGCTAGCTAAGATACGACCCATTTGAGGAGTAGCGTTAAAAGAGGTAACAGGATATGGTCGACATATGGTCTGAACCGACAACTTGATAAAATACTGTTTAATAATTATTTATATGATTTTAAACTACATTTCACAAAACAATGAATCTCAAATGAAAAAACATTATGTTAGATTCAATGACCCAGTCGGTTAGATAGCTTAAATGGATATTTTCCACTTAATCTTAACTGTATTAAAACCATCGCTTGAAACTGAAACTCACTACAGGAATTTATATATGAAAAAGAGTCTACCGCCATGCCCGCTGTTGAGGATGGAGCTAAATGCCAATGTCAGTATACATGTTCACAGTGACAGTGCTGACATGCTAATGTTTAGCATAATAATATAAATCAAGTCCTAATATATAAATCTTACCCAACATGGCCGGGGTCAAAGACAGCACTATGTAAACTGACGATGGCAGCAAGTAGCTTCTTGTTAAGGTAAAGTGATTGCAGCTGGGCAGTACATTTCCCTTTCCAGGCAGGTGACCTTCAGGTGTAGGCTTCTGACAATAATTCATCCTGAAGAGGCCATGCGTTTGTGCAATCACGCTTCAGGAACTTCACTTCAATCCATCCCGTGTTTGGTGAAATATTTCTGTCTAGACCAGCCGACAGATTCACTGCGATGTTGCTAGCATGGCTAATAAAGCCACAGTATCATACCAGCAAGCAATTTCACGGTTAAAAGACATCTAATAGACGTCTAAACAGAGCCCAGACGTCTAGGCTAAAAAAGGGCTAA